>JAGVVM010019202.1:0-28546 GCA_019149425.1 Psidium friedrichsthalianum | reverse complement strand
TCTCAGACATGAGACTTGTTGAAGTGGTCAGAGGGTGAAAAAAAACGGAGAAAACTTTTTCTTCTTAGGGGCTAATCAGCTGGACGTGTACGGTCATGAGGAAAGTGAAGAATGAAAAAAAAAAAGACAAAAAACAAAGGGAGGAAACCTGACTTTCTTATTTTTAATATTAATTATCCCTGAAGGTTCCTCTTAACTACTTCTTGCAGGATTCCAAATTTTCTCCATAGCCCACACTACAGGGACAGGAAGCCAAACCTTTAGCGAGATGCTGATCCGTGACGAATCCAGGCGACCACCTGTGCACGTACCGCGAAGAGTCTCTCGTTGTTCATCTCATCTAGAAAAGCCTACTGATAACAATATTGGATATGTTTCTCACAATTCGGCAGTAAAATGACTAAAGAGAGTTCTTACTTTTTAATTCCTTGTTTTATTGCAGATCGACAAAAGACACATGAAAGGCCAAAAAGGACGAAATATTCAGGTCAGAAGAATCTAGAAGTAAGAGGGATTAGTGACTTTGTCTCTTGTTGATCTTGGTCAAAGTAAAGTTGGAGCAGTGAAGATGCAGGCTTTTTAGTCAGAGAAAAGAAGATTTCACAAGCCATTCAGGACACACGAGCAGGGAAGGCAAAAGAAGAGTTTTTAATCTTATTTCCTCTGCAGTTTATCGAAAGACGCACACGAACATTCATCCTTTTGCGGTCCTCACTCCTCCACCGAAACACCTCCGTGAAGCCGATCATTAATCTACGAACTCTTCGTGATCCCCGGTGCAAGCTCCGCCAGTGGAGCAGCCCTATAGGTGATGGCAAGTCATCCCACTGGTCCACGATCCGTAAGATTGAGTCGATTCGATTCAGTTCAAATTCGAAAAGTTAGGTAAATTTCTTATCCTTAGTGATTTGAATATTTGATTACATATTTGAAACTATGTCGTTATCTAACTGACTCTTTTGAAATACAGGTGATCAATGAAATCAGGTGATCAATTATGAATATTTTCTTAATTCGCAACCGCACATTTGGATTTGATTCTATCTGTAAGGAATATGAATTATTTTCATAACGAGTATTTCGAATTTTTAGGGCCGATCTATTAGGCTTTAGATCGAAACTTAATTCAAAAGAAATTGTGAAATATTCAAGTTGATTTACTTTCTACATTTTTGTTTATCTGATTAGATCTCTATCTTTGCATATCGGATTAGTTATATTTTCATATTTGAATTGAATTCATTGGATTGCTATTTTTATGCAATATTTGAATGCACATTGGAAATCTCTAAAAAAAATATTGCATATATATAATTGATGCATATAGATTAGAATTGCATGTTTAAATTAAATTGCATTCTAGGATAAAATCATTTAGATAGGATTGCAATTTTTGATTTAGATTGTATTCTTTAGGTAGTTTTTTTCTAGAATATTTTCGGCATGTTCGATTTTCTAGATAATCTTAGATTGTCATTGCATAATATTTACTCTTTCAGTATCTATTTTAGTTGTAGCGTTAGCTCATGAATTCTCAGAATAATTTTTTGGATAACATTTGCATGTTTAGGTAGATTTTCATGCCTAGAATTGTTTATCCTTCATATATTAGGGTTTAGGTCCATTTAAACTCTAAAATTTACAAGATAACTATTTTTTGGCCTATGGGCTTAATTCCTTAAACCCCTCCCCCTTAAATTTATTCCCAAATCTACCTCGAATTTTGTTGTAATTTATCTCAGAAAAAACCTCACCATATATATACCACCTGCTCTTTGTAAATTCACTTTTTTGAGAGATTTTACGAAATTCAATCAGAAAGTCTCTGGCTTGGAAAAATTGGAATTACATTCCTATACCATATGTTTTCTTCTATTTTCTTTTTGAGTGGATTCATCGATATCCCAATACTCCCACTTTCTTCAATTATACCTTTCATGCGAAGTTTTCTTATTTTCGAAGTTGATGCCCTTATTGAGCTCCCCATTGCCCATACCAATTTGTATGCAATATTTTCTCCGCTCTCACCCTCTATCTCCCCCCCCCCCCTCGAGACTTGCGCAAGTTCTTCAGAATCGCTCCCCTCTTTGTCTCACTCACCTTCAGACTTGTGATTTCCCCCCCCCCCCCTCTCTCTCCCCTTCAGAGTTGCTACCCCTCTCTCTTTCTATAGACTCGACCCCCTATATAAACTGTCTCATTTGCCTCTCCGGCCTCATTTCATATCTCTCTCACTCTTGATATCATTTTTTGTGACTGCAAAGCATGGCAACCCAAGAACTTCTTGAAAGGGCCTCTAGGCACATTCTAGCCGAGAGTGAATCGAAGACATCTGAGATATCTGATAGTGAAGTCTCAGACACTGAAAGGAGATAGTTTCAGACACTACTGAGAAGAGGTATTACTTTTACATTTAAAATTATGTTTCATTATGTATCTTCCATATTTAGACGATACTGGCATACTGACCACAAGTTTCAGCTTAGAAGATATGAACAAGAAATAGTCTTGCAGGGAACAAGTATTATTTTTAACTTTTATTTTATGTTTAATTGTGTATCTTACATATTTCATTTAGGTATTATATTCTTTGCCAACTTTCTTTTTTTTTAATCGAAATTCGTTGTGAATTGACTATTGATTTTTTTCTTTATAAATATATTTAATTATGTATGTTAGATATTTAATTTAGGTATTGTATTCATTGCCGACATTGTTTTCTTGGTTGAAATTCGTTGTGGATCGAAAGTCAGCAATGAATATAATACCTAAACAAATATGTAAGATACACAATTAAACATACTTATAAAGTTAAAAAAAAAGTCAATAGTCAATCCGCAATGAATTTTGATAAAAAAAAAAGTCGGCAATATATACCTAAATCAAATATATAAGATACACAATTAAATATAAATTTAAAGTAAAAATAATATTGTTTCCTCTACAATGTCTGAGACTATCTCCTGTTCACCTCTCCTAAGCTGAAACTTGTGATCAATATGCCACCATTAGAATTCATTGTGACAGTACTGTCCAAATATGGAAGATACATAATTAAACATAATTTTAAAAGTAAAACTAATACCTCTTCTTCTGTATGTCCGAGACTATCTCCTCTTCAATGTAGTGTTTGAGACTTCACTCTCGGATAGCTCGGATGTCTCCGGTTCACTCTCGGCTAGAAGGTGCCTAGAGGCCTTTTCAAGAATTCTTGGGTTGCCATTGCTTTGTAGTTACAAAAAAATGATATCGAGAGGGAGAGAGATATGAAGTGAGATACAACAGGAAAATGGGAGAGTTTATACAGGGAGTCGAATTTTATAGAGAGAGGGAGCAACTCTGATGGGGGAGAGAGAGGGGGGGCTAGAGCGATCCGAAGGTGCTCACAATCGCGAGTCTGAAGGTGAGTGAGACAGAGGGGGGAGCGATTCTGAAGGTAGAGAGAGGGCTGGGGGAGCGATTCTGAATATAGACTCGCGCGCACATGTCGTGACCTAAAAATCAGGCTAATGGATTACCAGATAATTAAATTAACTAATCTAACTCGAGTTATCCCAATCTCTATCAATCCGTAACTTAGGTTTAAATGATTAACATGGAAAGATTTTTAAATTGGAGTTGCCACTAATCATTTAAGGCAAGTTGATTAGAAACAAACTAAATAAATTAACGGGAATACTATTTTATCCGTATGAACTAGAAATAACAAGCTCGAGGACCTAATATTTTTCTTTTATTTATTTTATTTTATTTTATTTTATTTTATCCTTTTTTGGTGGCTGATGCCGACAAAACCACTGGCACTGATCGAGGACCAACAATCCTCGTCGGTCGCATACTAGGGGTCACGGCCCCTTCAAACGAACACGAGGCCTCATGATGCCCCATCTGCGAGGGATCGCGACCCCTCGCAGGCCCTTTGCCAGTGCCTGAGGCTCCACCGGCCCGCAGTCACCAAACAACGAAAAAAGAAGAAGAAAAGCATGAAAAAAATGGAAAAGAAAAAAAAATAAAAACGAAAAAAAAGAAAAATCGAACCAAACCAATCCAAATTGAATTTTTGGTTCAATTCATATTCAGTTTAGGATGAGGTTTGGTTTGGTTCGGTTCGGTTTGGTTCGGTTCAAGCTTACCTCCTGATGGTTCAGTTTAGTTCAGTTCAATTTTCTTGAAAAGTTGAACCGAACTGAACCATTGACACTTGACATGTGGGTTAACTAAAAAAAATATTACCCAATTGGGTTGAATATTGGTTTTTGTGGAAACATGTCAATATGTGTCGAGTCTTACTAATCGTATTCCCTCTCGTGCCACCTAGGAAGCTTCTTTCTATTGTCGAATTGATGTTCTATTCTCTTATCTGCAGTTGCTTCCCTTAATGTGTGGAAGACTATTTATTCTTCACTGCCTCACTGCCTTGTTTCTTTCAACGCTAGTTCCTATACTTATGACTTATGGCGGGAGAAGTAAATTAGAAGCGCCAAAAATAGTGTATGAAAATCACTGTGGTGACAAAGGTTTCCATCGGATCACACTTTGGCATTTTTAGTTAAAAATTTTTAAATAATTGGCATAAAAATATACTACGTAGCATTAATAATCTTGGTTGCACCCACGTCGGTGGCTGCTACCACATATGCTAGGAAGGGCTGACAGAGGTCGATTGAGCCTCCTCAAAGTCTGATGACCCTTGGCCCTTGGTGAGCCTCTAATGGCCCAAATCTAGGGTTGTGCATGACCCTCACCTCAGATCTGAGCAAGGATCGATGAAGTTCTAACTCGATACTACTCATCATAAAATCGACCTAAGTTCAACAAAATTTGTTCAAAAATTCTTATCAACAGATTTAGTGCTTCATACTCAGCAAGAACGGGATGTACCATGGAGCTCACCTGGTTGGAACCGCAAGAAGAAGTTGCCAACATTTAGTGATGGAAGGGAACCCTAGGCAAGGGCCGGTGATCCTCACTCAGATCTAGGGCAAGGGTCGTGCACAACCTTAGATCTAGGCTATCATGCCTCATTGTGCTTCGGGAAACTCAAGTGACCATCCCCAGCCCTTCTTAGCGGCTGTGATGGCGGCCATAGTGAGGGTATGGGCACCGCGTTCATGAGTTGTTTTTTTTTTCTACTTTTATATTTTTTTTATTTATTTAATCTAATTAATTCTGTATTTTTTTTTATTTTTTTTAAATTTTAGCTTTTTTATTGTTGACTAACCTTCGGTGAGCTACATCAGCTTAAGATATTAATATATATATATATATTATATATATATATATATTGAAGGTCACGTTGGGATTCTAGTCAAGCAAATGGAGTTGGCACTGTAAAGACTGTTTAAAAAAAAAAATTGGCACTTAAGTGAGCCAAAAGAAACTTTTGACACTGAAACGAATGTTTGAACTTCTTTGTGTGTTCTTCTCTTACTTATGGTGGCATTAGCCGGTGGCTGCGGTCATAGTGATCACGCTTGATTCATAATTGGAACAAAAAAATGTTCTTGTAAGATTCTCCCTTGTGGGAAAAAATTGACAATAGCAAAATAATAGCACTCAACAAGTTTCTAAGAGGAATCAAGTTTTCACATCGTTCTACTTATTAGGAAAAAATAGAGGTGCAAACTGAACCTAACCTCGTTTACATTTAAAACCTAATACCTCGTTTACATTTAAATTGCCATTGCATTGGATTTCATATCAAATAGCCGAGGACAACTCAAATAACTACCTCATTTGTACCACGTGCTAAAATAAGTTAAGAATTAATTTCATTAAACGAAAATGATTAGATACAGATTATTGTTGATAATGAAGGAAAATTGCCAACGAACTTTTTTTTTTATAACTATACAAACCATCTTTGTTTGAAAACTATTTTTTTAATCATCGATCGTCCATGAAACAAACTAATTGGGCCAAAAGCTAGACAAATGCATTGAAGCTTTTATACGATTGATCGATATAATTTTAGCCGTAACTTGAGAAGTATTTATGGGATCGATCCATTGCCGTTTATAGCTTCTTCTACTTTTTTTTATGCCCACTTAACCCATCAATTCCGTTTCCATTGGAGTAAGATTAAGCAATAAGCTTAGCTGGTCAGATGATGAAAAAAGAAACGTCGTCCTCGATCTTCTTAGATGACGTTAGAAGATGCCAAAAGTTCACTCAATTTGGTGAGTTTAACTATTTGATTTAAAAGACCCAATTAAGTCAAAAGTTCACTTAATTTGGTCGGTCAACAAGGGTTAATTTGCTTACTAGCAAATGTAATCGATAGTAACTAGAATTTTACGGTTATAATGTTAAAACTTATCAATAATGATCACAGCTTTACATTTACTTTAATAGAAACTAATCATTTTTGGTGTTCGATATCAATTTTTATGGCAAGTAATTTTGGGCACTCGTTTTTTTTTCGTTTCATCAAACAAGGCCATAGTCACGATATTAAGGACATGTTTGATAACTCCAATACGAGGTTGGGGAGACAGCACTGATACGAGTGGGTCATCCTTCGGCGGCCCACATCATAAGTGCAACTTGACAAGACTTTTGAGAGTGGCTAACCAGTTTGGTGGCATCTCGAGACGCCCTTCATGTAGATCCTCCGTAGTGATTGAGGTGGAGACATCAGGTGTTGCAGATCCAATATCTCGTCGTCCTCCACCGAAGCCAGGGATATTGCGCGGATGAGAACAAAGCCCTTCCGTCCTCTTTCCTCAACTTCAGGATGCCCAACCTTCTTAACTGTGTCGGCTTCCGACCTCTCTCATTATGACGTCAATCCTCTCGTCGTCCGCTTCTAGTAGCGTAAGTTTTGAAGGAACTGCAGAGACCCGATCTCCCTGAGTGCCTTGAAGTCATACTTGTAGTGCAAATAGGATATGTCCTCATACCGATACACCAAGAGATGCCGGAGTTTTTGCAGCTTCAAGGTTTCGACAGGCAATCGCGTTACATTTGTGTGCTTAAGATCTAGTGCTCTAGGTTCTGAAGCCCCCCTCGCAGTAGGAATTGTTATCGATAAAAGAGTGATTACTTTATTTTTGATGTTAAAAAAGGAGTACTTATAGGCTTGGGGTTAAGCCTAGTACAATTACATATATAACCCAACTTGCTAATATTCTAAAGTAATAAGCCAACACTCCCCTCAAGTTGGAGTGTACATATCAAAAACATAACTTATGACAAATATATGAAACTTGTCCACGTTAAAGCTCTTGGAGGTCCAGGCGTCAATGGACAGCGATGGGCGAGCTTTGGACGAGTTTTGGCCAAGGGATGGCAAGGTTGAGGATGATGAACAGTATCAATGAATAGTAAATCGCGATCTACAGTAGCTTAATTTTAGTTTTTATTTTATTTTTCTGATGTGGCGCCACGTAGATTTTAACGGAGATTTTAAAGGAACCCTAATAGAGGGTAAATTGTCACTCTGATATAAGTTTTGGATTTTTTGTATCACAAGAAAAGTTCGAGATAAATGTGTCTCAAAGAGAATAGTTTAGGGTTTTTGGCGGCATTTTCCCTTTTTTAAATAAAATATAAGAAATAAATATTTCATGATTTGATTAAATATAGAAGTATTTAAGTAATGCGGTCGGTCTGATATGGGTTAGGTAGGGTATATGGGTCATTAAATTTGTACTCTATGAAAATATGTCAAAACGAGTTAAATAAGTCAATATGGGTTAAACCATATTCGACCCGATCTGACCCACCGTTTGACACCTCTGTGGTATATATGATATACCCAATAACCAACAAATAATGTGGATGGGCAAAGTCAGAATTCACCACAATCAAGAAGATTGACAAGTAATCAATGCAAGTATTACCTTACAAGTTTTAAGTTTAAACCTCTTCGAGAAATGGTCGAGACGGAAACATTCACTCTAACTCAGCTGGAGAAACTAAAGTATAGAGAGACTGAAGTCCAAACTGAAAGAAGCTGCAAGCACACGATTCTGCCACAGAAAGACACACGGGGCGTTGTCGTCTTCGCGGACAATTACCTCGTCGATTGTCCCTTTGAAGTCAATCATCACAGACAAGACAACCACGCTGCAAGACAAGTATTGGATTTCGGATGAAACTGATCCGCAAGGCGGGACTATTTTCCTCAACGATGGCCTCACAGACACCATCCAATCTAGAAACGGGACATCGTCACGTACATTATGGCAGCCCCTCAGATTTATCTCCATCAATGTCTCGCAATTCTTCACCGCCTTTTCCACCCTTGGGTCGACAGATGCCCGCATTTCTGTAAGTAGAGATGCTCGAGATGGCAACATCTATTTGTAAATGCCGCTAGTTGCTCATCGTCGAGTTTCGTGTCTTCTGCTTGCAAGATCTCCAACTGTGGGAGTTGAAAGTCGATGCGGAGGTTCCTATTTCTTTTAAACCACTGATCGCCAAATACTTGATTTCAGGGCAGCTCTTCAGCACATCCGAAATGCCGTCCCCAGTTATCTTCAAACAATGGCCCACGTCAAGATACCACAAGTTGGGGAATAGAAACCCAATCTTCTTGAGGCATTCGTCGGTCAAATTCACGTTACTACGTATGCGAAGAGACCTCACTAGAGAATTCACCACGATATCAGCTTCATCAGCATCATCCTTCCCTAGGTTCGTCCCCTCCATAAAGATTCCCTTCAGGGAGTGACATTGTCTCGCGAGGTTATACAATGTGGTCTTCGTGAGATTGAAGCAGTCACTGACGTTAACGGAGGCCAGACTGCGAAGATTTTTACATATCACGCTCATGTCGCAATCCGTGAGGAAATGTGCTGCCTCCAATCTAAGACCTTGATGCCCCGGTGCTTTAGCATGATGTTCCGAATCCCGTCGAACGAAAACCCCGAAGAATCCGAAAGACCGAGGCGCTCTAGCGGAATATTGCCTCCGCGACAGACATCAGCAACTCATCCCAAATAAACGAGCCGAGAAATCCAGACTACTGAAACCCTCCGCATGACGAAAGGAATCACACCAACTCCTCACAGAAAATCGTCTCCTCCTCCATATCAATCAGCGCCAAGGAGACCAACTGAGGCCTGTTCGTTATCAACGAAGCAATGCCTCTCCCAGTAATTAAGCCACATTCCCTAAACTCAATTTCCCTCAGAGATGGGCAATTCACCGAAAGAAGAACAAGAGACTGATCAGAGACAGACTGATTACCTGAAATGTCCACTCGCGACAGCCTCTGCAGTGTCTGTGACAGGGCTGAGATGCCATCATCCGTGACCCGAACCAAAGGATGCGGCTTTGGATGGCTAATGTCGAGCTCTTCGAGCATGGGAAAGTACTCCGCGATCAAAACCAAGTCCTTATCCCCCAAGAACCCAATACCGGACAGCACCAAGACCCTCAAAGCCCCAAACTTGGACCCCATCTCGCGCAACCCATTGAAGCGGAGGGACTCCTGGTTCGAGAGGTCAAGGCGCTCGAGGGGCAATGGTAACTGTGCGAGCTGGAGGAGGACAGAGGACGGATCGCCGCGGAACGAGCTGAGGTCGATGGAGTTGAGAGATGTGAAGCGCCGCGAAAGGAGAGAGTCAAGGTGCGGCGTCAATGGATTGGGGATGGAGAGGGAGGTGCGGACCGCGTTGGAGATGTCTAGAAATTGCTTGCAGACTAAGGAGACAGACTCGAGGTCTGCATTGGAGCGCAAAGAACGAAGGACGGCCTCCCAGCACAATGGGGGCAGGTCTTCCCACGGCGGTTGCTCCGCCATTGTCAGGGTTCCGAGTTGAGTCCGATGGAATCGAGATGTGATGGAGAATCAGAATTTAATGTAACGTTGCACCACCTCCTGCTCTCGGAAGGCGTCTATCTACCGCAACCGACGCAAGTATGGACGGTGCAAACTCCCCTCACCATAACCAAGAAAAAGAAAATAACAGTTCCTTTCGTTTCCTCTTGAGTGTTCTTCATGAACTTCCAACAGCGAGATTTTGGGGGGATTTAGGTTGTTTGAACAAAAGTTTGTTCTGAAATGGGAGGAGCCTGGACACCCACGCCTTACCACTGCAACTGGTGGCCGGGAATCTCCCCAGAATTTCAAGTGAATATAAGCAGCTTTCAGGTGTTAGCATGAGCTGGAATCCGTAATTTGTAGGGGATTTTTCCTCGTGATTTGTGAAGGATTTTTTTTCCTAATTATAGAGACTTGACTTGTAGAAGAAATCCATTTGATTGTATATATGGGTCTGTACATACTTGATGAAAAAACAAAAAAAAAGGAAGAAATAAGGTAAGGTGTTTGACCGAAAAAGTAGGTATATTGCCAAATCTCGTTAAATTGTGTGTTCTTGATGTTCTTTATCTGCTTTTCAACATGGCATCAGAGCGATTGATCTAGCCACTTTCAAATTTCGAAAAAAAATCGGCTATGTTTTATTCGTCGGAAATCAAACGAGCAAGCTCAACAAAACCCTTTTATAGCCAAACCTAGCCTCCTCCGTCCCTCAAGAGTGTCTTTCATTCCAAGGCATAACTTGTATCCATCCCTATAATGTCAGCCGACAAACATTTGGCCGATCAGTGAGTTCAAGCCCTTATTTGAGACTCACTTGGGCACTTTAGGCACTTATTTAAAAAAAAAGTCCACTTTTTTTTTTTTATAAGAAAATGCCATGCCCTTACTTTGAATTTTCCAATAAAGTTTGCCACACATACACTCATATCATTCTCTTCCTTATATTTCTAGTGAAAAAGTTCAGGGTTTTGAGCCTTAATGATGTGCACTTAAATTGGGCATTGCTTTGTCACTCAAATGATGAAAGAATATCAGTCACGGAAGCTTAAAAGACATATTTGCAGTGTTAAGACTTTAAAAAGTAATACTTATTGCAGAATTCAGGTGACTTTTCTCTGTGCACCTTTTGATGCATAAGAGCCTATTCATGTTTCGCAATTTCAATGCCTATCCATGACCACGATTCTCCATTGTCGTGTTCATCCATTATTTGTTTGAGATTGCTCCAAAAAGTTTGAGTTTATGTAAGATGATTGATTTGGTAAGTTTAGTAATTGAAACATCATTTCTTCGTCTCTACTAGCGGTCTTGTTCGTGCCAAGTTGATTGCACATAACCGCATAAAATAAAATCGGCAAGTCTCTGGCCGACAAAATGTGAAATTCCATTCAGCTACCATACGGTATTTTTTTTTTTTTTTTGTGAGTGGATTCATCTACCATCCTTTGATATTCCCAGGACTCCTACATTCTTCATTAAGGATCTATTTGTAACTTCTTATTCTTCTTCTTTTTACGAAAAAGAAAAAATATACATCACCTTTTGCCAATGACCACTTACATATCCTCTTTAACATCTATTTGTTTAAAAAAAAAATGAGTGACTTGGAAAATATTTTTCTAAAAAAAATCTCTTAAATCAACAAAAATGAATGAATGAGCGAACATTATTTTCATGGCCCAGAAAAGTATTTATACATAAATTGTAATTGACAATGAAAAAATTATTAATTAATTATTTTTTATAAAATGTTTTCTAAATCATTCATTTTTCATGATTAAACAGAGCCTACAAGTACAACATACATAGATGAGTTTTGCCTTTAGAGATCACTTAGTACATTCACTTAAATTATCAGTGTATACCTATTTGGCGAATATGCCATTTTCTTTTTAAAAATGCTCATTCACAACTCCTAAATGTTCACACCAACCTAAAACACTCAAAACTAAATAAAACCAACCCACCCAAACTTGAAGCAAGATGCGAAAATGAGTTTGTGAGGAGGGGAAATTTGATCTTTTCAAGGTGGAGTTTTGCTCAGAGGTATTTGAATGGTATATACAAAAATAAAGGTATGTAAGTGGTCTTTCTATCAAGAGTGAGATATGTTTCTTGGGCGAGGGTCGGCCTCGCCTAGGCGACGACTGGCCTCGCCAACGTTCGCCCTCACATTGGCGAGGCTTACAGTGGCAAGGGCCAGCCCTCGCCGGCCATTGGAGGAAAGGGGGGGAAATAGACAAAAAAAAAAAAGGAAGGAAAAAAATAAAAATTTGAAAATTATTGAAAAATCATTACATATGTTCACGTCAGCGCCGACCATATTACGTAGGCCATATAGCATTCACCTCGACAATATCTGGCCAAAATTAACGAAAAGACTGAATTGACTTTAGGTAAAAAGGTTTAGGATTAAAGTAACACCATTAAAAGATTTAGGACTTGTCAGACACTTTTCCCCCATAAATCACATGTCATAATATCTAAAATGCATAGATGTATTTTTACGTTTAAGTTCTTTCTTGCTTAAAGTATCATTCAGGTTGCAAAATATCATGAGAAATAATGGCCGAATCTCCGTGTGGAAGTTCGTATTTTTGGAAGGAGCAAAGAGCTACTTAGACAACAGAAAGCGCTTGGGCAGAACGCAAGAATCAAAACACAATCAATCACTATCCGATCTTCAAGATCTGCAGAAGCTTTTGACTTGTTCAGAAAGTGTTCTCTTGACATCTTGCAATAGAGATTCTAACGACAATTCCAACAGAGAACGGGACATTGGCAACAACTCTTTGAGGAGTGCAGCTTTCCAGATCCAAGCAAGTAAAGCCGTGATCGATTCTCTGGGTGGGACTCGTAGCACAACAACCCTATCTGTTGTCACATTTTGTTTTCCTTTCATATACATTTCTTCCATTTACTCATATATCTATTTTCTAAATTTCATAGAGTCGAATTTGATGTGTGAGCACATCATTCCTAAATAGTCTATAGATATGTCAAATTAAAGAGGGCTAGTGTGGCAAAATGCAAACTTCACTTAGACGTAGAGATTTTTTTAAATGGAGGACCTATGTAAAGTTGAGTAGGCTCAGACCAACCCAACTCTTTGCCTTTTTCGAGAACTCGCAATCCATGAATCCGCTCGTGTTGGGTAATGACATTTGGATATGCATGTGGAGGAGCAGCACTCACGCTAAGTAAGATCCAGGACAGACGTGGGGTTTCGAATCCTTCACCAAATGAATTAGAAGATGAACATGAAGTTTCTACCCCGAGCATTAAGACAGGATGGCAAGAAATTTCTGTACTCGAATTGGTGAGGCAGGGCTCCGAGAAATGCCCTGAGTGGTGGCTATGCCCAAGCTCACTCATAACCTACAAGAAATATAAACTTGAGCTCAACCGGTGAAGTTTGCATTTGGTCGAGCTTTGATAGGCCGAAAGCTGTGCCCAACCATCTAAAGAAGAGATGAGCAAATGGCAATGTTTCATCCGAGCCAGCTTCAGCACTTGTTTTTGACAGGGCGTGTAGAAATATTTTCATCAATCAGCAAGTTATGATATGATCCACAGCCAACAGAAGTGGTTACAAGATTGACAACTTCATCAGCCAAATTCAATGATTCACGCGAAGCACGATGATGACCAGGGATTACTCGCCTTCTCACCTAAAATCCAATGCTTCAAGTCCGAATCAGGGAGCACGACGTCGCTTCTTAAATGAAAGACGAAAAATATCGGAAGTTGATGGAATTTTTGAAGAGTGCAAACAGATTTTACGACCAAATCAATTAAGCCAAGTATAAATATTCTCCGTCTCCAAATAAGTGTAAATATTCGAGGATCTTCAAGAGAGAGAATCAATAAAGACTACATTATTGCTCAATTGACGTGCTTCTAACTATTTAGAAACAATGGCTATCAAATAATATGTATGGGAAACAAAATAAGCTATCAAATAACATCTGTAATAGCTAATGATATCTCTAACAAGACAACTGAGATACTAGAGAATTACCCGATCTAGTAAAAGACAACCACGCTGCAAGAAGTCGTCTTGGATTTCAGATGAAACTAATCTGCGAGGTGGGACTATTCTCCTCAGCGATGGCCTCACAGACACCATCCAATCTAGAAATGGGATATCGTCACACACGTTACGGCAGCACCTCAGATTTATCGCCCTCAATGTCTTGCAATTCTTCACCACCTCTTCTACCCCTTTGGTCGACAAATGTACACAGTTCGTTAAGTCGAGATGCTTGAGATGGCAACATCTACTTATCAATGCCGCTAGTTGCTCGTCACTGAGTTTCAAGCCTTTTGCTTGCAAGCGTTCTAACTGTGGGAAATCAAAGTCGATGCATAGATTCCCTAAGTTTTCTAAACCATCGATCACCAAATGCTTGATTTCAGGGCAGCTTTTCAGCACACCCGAAATGCCATCCCCAGTTATTTTCAAACAATTGCCCACATCAAGATACCGCAAGTTGGGGCACATACGCCCGATCTTCTTGAGGCATTCGTCGGACAAAATCAAATTACCAGCTATGCTAAGAGACCTCACTTGAGAATTCACCACGATATCTGTTTCATTATCATCATCCTTCCTAGGTTCGTCATCTCCATACAGATTCTCTCCAGGAAGGGACATTGTCTTGTGAGGTTATACAATGTCGTTGTCGTGAGATTGAAGCAGCGTCTGACATTAACGGAGGCCAGACTGTGAAGATCTCTGCATATCATGCTCATGTCGCGATCTGCGAGGAAATCTACTTCCTGCAAATCTAAGACCTTGATGCCGCGGTGCTTTAACATGATCTTCTGAATCCCATCGAACGAAAAACCCCAAGCACGAGAAAGAACGAGGCGCTCTAGCGGAATATTTGCCTCCGCGACAGACATCAGCAACCCATCCCGGATAAATGAGCCCGAGAAATCCAGCCTACTCAACCCCGAGCGCGACCAAAGGAATCCACCAACTCCTCACAGAAAATCGTCTCCTTTTCCATATAAGTCGGAGCCAAGGAGACCAAGTCAGGCCTGTTCTTTATCAACTTAGCAATACCTCTCCCAGTAATTAAGTCACATTCCCTAAACCTAACTTCCCTCAGACACGGCAAATTCACCGACAGAGCGACAAGAGACTGATCAGAGACAGCCTGGTTACCTGAAATGTTGATTCGCGACAGCCTCTGCAGCTTCTGCGACAGGACCGATATACCGTCATCCGTGACCCGGCTCCGCCCCGGAAAGCTAATGTCGAGTTCTTCGAGCGTGGGAAAGTAGTCCGCGATCGAACCCAAGTCGCCATCCTCCAACAACCCTATACTGGCAAGCACCAAGACCCTTAAAGCCCCGAACTTGGACCCCATCTCGCGCAACCCATCGAAGTTCCGTAGGGACTCCTGCTTCGAGAGGTCGAGGCGCTCGAGGGGCAACGGGAACTGCGCGATCTGGCGGAGGACGGAGGATCGATCGCCGCGGAAGTAGCGGAGGTTGATGTACTCGAGGGATGTGAAGCGCCGGGAGAGGAGGGAGTCGAGGCGCGGAGGGGTCATATGGTTGCGGACGTAGAGGGAGGTGCGGACGGTGTTGGAGATGTGTAGGAGTCGCTTGCAGACGGAGGAGACAGACTCGAGGTCTTCTCTGGAGTGCAAGGAACGGAGGACGGCCACCCAGCACGGCTCGGGCAGGTCTTCCCACGGCGGCGGACGTTGCAGCGCCATCGTCAAGGTTTCCGAATTGGCTTGACGTGGCCCTTTTCCTAGCTAGGGTTTTACCATATAGCCAGTTCTCCAAAGGTTGGATCCCTTTTATGGGCCTTCTACAATAACACTAGCAAATAATCCAATAGCAAAATTGTTGGGTCCCTGATGAATTGCTGAATGACTGAGACGACCGTCAGCTGTTGATTAAAGATTATCATTAATCTAATTATATGCATCTAAGAAGACATCCATCAAAATTTGGATTAATGCAAGGTCCGTTAACCAACCGATAATGTCATAACATCCGGTTTGCGCCACACCCAGGTTCTTCAACCACTGACTCGATGAAATAACGGAAGACGTGCGGACGATCTAAAGGGACCCCGAAATCGTGGGGAAATCCCTTCGGAGGGGCGGACCTAGTTTAATCCGGTCGGCACTAGTGCTAATTATGGGCTATGCACCTTTCCTAATTTAATACTAGATCGATCCATGGGCGGACCAATTTTACGTGAAAACAAATTACTAATCGTTTAATATAAGTGGACCGGTCTTGAGCAGAATATGGATTGAACGACTTGTCCAAATTTACCCATTTATGCTTTCGGCCTGACGGGCCACAAACCCACGAACACCTCTGATGCATCTCAGCCATCTAGCAGTAATTTTTAAGAAATCAAATTCAGTCAAGTTCCTAAAAGTATCTCGGAGCCTTTTATTTGGATTTGTAAATTCCCATGTTTTCCTCCTCCGACCAATCTCTAGAAGACACGTTACACGTTTGAATGTGATTAACATGGCAAGTTATTGATGAAAATCGATCCGTGGGGCGCGCTAAAATAATGTACGGTAAAGGAAGATGCGCCGAGACACATTGCAGGTCATTACGATTGAAGAGTGATCGAGATCGAGATCGGCTTGTGGTTCCATTTCCAAGTACCAAGCGCACGATGATGTTTCATGTCGAGTGATCAATCTTTGAGTAGGAAAGCAAGGAAATCTTGGCAAGGCCGAGGAGGAGATTTGAGTTGAGATAATATTGGTGCGGAACGATACCTAGATTAAAGGGAAGAGAGCCCAACATAACAGTCGCACATGAGACGGAGATTTGTTGAGGTGCACATGCTAGGATGTCAGGCAAAACAAGTCTCACATCGGGCATGGGGTGTAAAGTGTAGCGGTAGTTTAATCTACATCTATTAGATGGATGCAATTATCAAGTAGTTTAGATCGATCAAGTACTATTTTAAAGGGAAAATTAGAGCCCTCCGATTTGCTATTTGATAATGTATGAGAAAAGGGTAACAATCTTACAATGTTCTTTCGGCACATAATTCATATGTACATTTTAAATGGGACCAAAGGGTTTGTCTTTCTATGTTTAAGAAAGCTTTATATGATTGGCACACCCAGAGATCCACAATCCTTCCGAATCAACAAGGTTTCGTTTGTCTCTCAAAAAAATGAAAGTTTCGTTAACATTTTCCTTAAAATACTCATTTATATTGCTTACAAAATGGCTAAACAAATTATTTCTTCGTTGTCTACAAAAAAAAATGTTTACACATAAATTATTATAGAGAATGAAAATATTCTTCATTGATTAATTATTTCAAGAGACACAAGCGATCATTTCTAGAAGAATATTTTCAAATCTTTTATTTTATGCAAAACAGACGGAGCCTTAGACATGGAATCATTTACTGCCCAACATTCGCAATTTGATAAGATGGATAGATGAGGTAGAAGACAATTGCTCGAAGGGTCTATGTTTTTTTTTTTTTTTCTGGTTGCAGGCGGGTGGGGGGCAATAGTGGGCAAAAACAAGTATAAAATGTGAGAACTAAAGAGGAATGGACAAGTTCCAATTAGTATGCGACCTTGCTGGTAAATAGATTAGAGGGTAGGATCCTATTATCATAGGTATAGGGTTCGACTCTCGCGCTTTACAAAGAAATAAATCAAAAGTTAGAGAGGTGTGTTAGAGATAAGACAAGACACAAACTCCTAAAGAAGAAGATTTACTTCTTTCAATGCCCGTTACTTCCTTACAATCTATTTCTAATCACTCCTACAATTTAATTTCATGCATTTCAGTTATTTATTTACCTTTGAGAAACCAAACACTTAATCTTCCCTTTAGAACGATTAGTGTAGTCATTAGTGAAATCATTTCCTCGATTTTTTCGAATTCAATTCAATCATTAAGTTCTTGTTCCTCCCTTAATGTAATCATCTATCAAGTTGAAGCTCGAGAACCCTGACGTTTGGTCAAGATTGTTGATTGATTAAAGCACGATATTTTCCGTTGTCTCGAGCCAACAATTCGAGGAGAACAACGACTTTTGAGCGGGAAAAAAAAAAATCTCAACATAAATGTTAGCACGTTATATAGCATATGAAGATAACATGGTTATATACATCAAGACGCTGGGAAGGTTACTTCCATGCGCCAAATCATTGTTGTACCAAAAATCGGAACTCTCGTAATAAAAATACGAAACACCAATCTCTATTCTCAGAAAAGATCGAAGAGTATGAATGAATTTTGAGGTCAAAGCACATACTATTGAATGAGCAGAGAGAGCACAAAACACTATTCGCCATTTGATATTGAATCAAACTACCACAGCTTTTAGCTGATATTTATTCATAGCATGGTAGCAATGCTGATTTCTATCCATACGTAAATCTTTGCCAAAAATTCTCCATTCATGAACAATTAGGCATTCTCCACTCTCCGGGTTCACCAAATGAACCAAAGAATGAACATGAAGTTCCTACGCCGAGCATAAGGCAGGAAGGCAAGAAATTTCTATACTCGAATTGGTGAAGCTGGGCTCGGAGAAATGTCCCGAGTGCCAAGCCCCCTCATAACCTACAAAATACAAACTTGAGCTCCACTTGTCAAGTTTGCATTTGGTCAGGCTTGATAGGCCGAAAGTTGTGGCCAACCATTAAAATAAGTGATGAGCAAATGCCAAATGACAATGTTTCATCCGAGGCAGCTTCAGTAGTTGCTTTTGACAGGGCGTGTAGAAATATTTTTATCACTCAGCAAGTTATAATACGATCCACAGCCAACAGAAGTGGGTTACAAGATTGACAACTTCATCAGCAAATTCAACGATTCACCTCCGAATCAAGGAGCACGACATTGCTTCTTAAATGAAAGACGAACAATATCAAAAGTTGATAGAATTTTTGAAGAGTGCAAACACAGTTTACAACCAAATTGATTAAGCCGTGTAAATATTCTAGGATCATCAAGAGAAAGAATTGATAAAGACTACATTAGTGCTCAATAGACTTCGCTTCTAACTTTTTAGAATGAAGGGCATTTATACCTGAATAATATGTATAGGAAAGAAAATAAGCCATCCTAGAAAATACCTAACATCAAAAAATATCTCTAACAAGACAAACAAGTGGCTAGACAACCACCATTACCTCATCCATCATCCCTTTTGAAGTCAATAGCCACGGACAAGACAGCCACGCCGCAAGAAGAAGTCTTGGATTTCGGATGAAACGAATCTGTGAGGTGGGACTATTCTCCTCAACGATGGCCTCACAGACACCATCCACTCTAGAAACGGGACATCGTTACGTACATTATGGCAGTTCCTCAGATTTATCTTCCTCAATGCCTTGCAATTCTTCACCACCTTTTCTACCCCTTCGGTCGACAGATGCACACAATTCTGTAAGTCGAGATGCTTGAGATGGCAACATCTACTTATAAATGCCGCTAGTTGCTCGTCATTGAGTTTCAAGCCTTCTGCTTGCAAGCCCTCTAACTGTGGGAGTTCAAAGTCGATGCTTAGATTGTCTATGTTTTTTAAACCACGCATGTCCAGATGCTTGATTTCAGGGCAGCTCTTCAGCACACCCGAAATGCCATCCCCGGTTATCTTCAGACAAACGCCCACATCAAGATGCCACAAGTTGGGGCACATACGCCCGATCTTCTTGAGGCACTCGTCTGTCAAATGATCATTACTAGGTATGCTAAGAGACCTCACTTGAGAATTCACCACGATATCAGTTTCATTAGCATCATCCTTCCTTAGGTTCGTCCTCTCCATAAAGATTCTCTTCAGGAAGGGACATTGTCTCGTGAGGTTATACAATGTCGTCTTCGTGAGATTGAAGCAGCGACTGACGTTAACAGAGGTCAGCCTGCCAAGATCTTTACAAATCACGCTCATGTCGCCATCCGTGAGGAAACGTGCTCCCTCCAAATCTAAGACCTTGATGCCCTGGTGCTTTAGCGTGATCTTCCGTATCCCATTGAACGAAAACCCCGAAGCATCCGAAAGAACAAGGCACTCTAGCGGAATATCTGCCTCCGCGACAGACATCAGCAACTCATCCCAGATAAACGAGCCCGAGAAATCCAGAGTACTCAAACCCTTCGCATGACGAAAGGAATCCACCAACTCCTCACAGAAAATCGTCTGCTCCTTCATATCAATCAGGGCCAAGGAGACCAAGTGAGGCCTGTTCTTTATCAACGAAGCAATACCTCTCCCAGTAATTAAGCTACAATCCCTAAACCAAATTTCCCTCAGACGCGGGCAATTCACTGACAGAACCACAAGAGACTGATCAGAGACAGACTGATTACCCGAAACGTCGATTCGCGACAGCCTCTGCAGCGTCTGCGACAGGACCGAGATACCGTCATCGGTGACCCGAGCCTTACGATTCCGCCTCGGATAGCTGATGTCGAGCTCTTCGAGCAAGGGAAAGTGCTCCGCCATCGAAACCAAGTCGTCATCCCCCAAACGCCGAATCTTGGACAGCACCAAGACCCTCAAAGCCCCGAACTTGGACCCCATCTCGCGCAACCCATCGAAGCGCAGGGACACCTGGTTCGAGAGGTCGAGGCGCTCGAGGGGCAACGGGAACTGCGCGATCTGGAGGAGGACGGGGGACGGATCGCCGCGAAACGAGCTGAGGTTGATGGACTTGAGGGATGTGAAGCGCCGCGAGAGGAGGGAGTCGAGGCGCGGCGTCAATTGGCTGGTGATGGAGAGGGAGGTGCGGGCGGCGTTGGAGATGTCTAGGAATTGCTTGCAGACGGAGGAGAAGGACTCGAGGTCTGCAGACTCAAAGAACGGAGGACCGCCTCCCAGCACAATGGGGGCAGCCTGGGCAGGTATTCCCACGGCGGTTGTTCCGCCATCGTCGGAGCTCCGAGTTGAGTCCGATGGAATCGAGATGTGACCCCCCTTTCCTGGCCAGGGTCCATCAAAAAGTTTATAAATCTATTACATTAGCCCGTTCGGACAGGCCGAACAAAGATGGGCATTAATCTTCAGGGAACAATTTCCATAATTCAAAGAGCATATCCATCGAAATTTGGATTTTATGATGGGTCCGTTAAACGATGGATAACGTCGCAGAATCTCGTTTGCACCAAGTGTGTCCAATGACTTTAGTCACGACACCCGATTCAGTGTTGATCCAACAAGTGATACTCGAGTTGATGATGTGGGTGAGCCTAACCTAAACATATGTCGATCAAGGTGATTAATCTTTAGGGAGAAATCTCATATGTGACTTCCTAATCAAGGTTACATTTGGTGTTGCGTGGCTTCCTATCAAACTTGGCTAGGCTAAGACGGTTAAGGAAAAGCCTGAAGTACACATTGTTTCTCTCCAACATTAAACTTGACAAGGCCAAGACGGTGTTTCTGTACGCCTTGATTCTAATCGTAATCTATCTTGTATTTTTTTTTTACCCATTGACATCACTCAAAACATCTTTCGCCCATCCGGCACACACATCAATAACCTTGATCGGGACGTAACGTATGAGATTTCTTCCCAGAAGATTAATTATCGAATGTTGCTCAACACATGTTTAGGCTAGGCTCGCCCACACCTTTATCTCTAATATCATTTGTTGGATCAAGACTGGATCAAGGTGTCGTGGATAAAGTCATTGGACACACTCGATGAAATCTGAATTTTGTGACATTATCGATTGTTTAACAGACCTAGCATAAAATTCAAAATTCGATGGATATGTTCTTTGAAGCATGCAGTGAGATTAACTGGGTTTATTTCTCGAGTTTGAAAATTGTCCTCCGAAGATTAGCTATGGGCTAACGGAATAGATTTCGAATTTCTTATATAAACCCTGGCCAGGAAAGGCCGCAAAGCCAAAGCAGCGCATAACGATGGCGGAACAACCGCGTGGGAAGACCTGCCCCGCTGTGCTGGGAGGCCCTCCTCTTTTCTTTGCCGTCCAATGCAGACCTCCAGTCTTTCTCCTCCGTCTGCAAGCGAGCGATTCCTAGACATCTCCAACGCCTTTCGCACCTCCCTCTCCATCCCCAACCTATTGACGCCGCGCCCCGACTCCCTCCTCTTGCGGCGCTTCACATACCTCAAGTCCATCGACCTCAGCTCCTTCCGTGGCAATCTGTCCTCCGTCCTCCTCCAGATCGCGCAGTTCCCGTGGCCCCTCGAGCGCCTCGACCTCTCGAACCAGGTGTCCCTCCGCTGCGATGGGTTGCGCGAGATGGGGTCCAAGTTCGGGGCTTTGAGGGTCTTGGTGCTGTCCAGGATTTGGCTTCTGGTGGATGACGAGTTGGTTTCGATTGCAGACTACTTTCCCTTGCTCGAAGAGCTCGACATTGGAAATCCAATGCTGAGCCAGGTCACGGATGACGGTATCTCGGTCCTGTCGCAGAAGCTGCGGAGGCTGTCGCGAATCAACGTTTCGTGTAATCCGTCTCTCTCTGATCAGTCTCTTGTGGTTCTGTCAGAGAATTGCCCGTCTCTGACAGAACCACAAGAGACTGATCAGAGAGAGACGGATTACACGAAACGTTGATTCGCGACAGCCTCCGCAGCTTCTGCGACAGGACCGAGATACCGTCATCCGTGACCTGGCTCAGCATTGGATTTCCAATGTCGAGCTCTTCGAGCAAGGGAAAGTAGTCTGCAATCGAAACCAAATCGTCATCCACCAGAAGCCAAATCCTGGACAGCACAAGACCCTCAAAGCCCCGAACTTGGACCCCATCTCGCGCAACCCATCGCAGCGGAGGGACACCTGGTTCGAGAGGTCGAGGCGCTCGAGGGGCCACGGGAACTGCGCGATCTGGAGGAGGACGGAGGACAGATTGCCACGGAAGGAGCTGAGGTCGAGGACTTGAGGTATGTGAAGCGCCGCAAGAGGAGGGAGTCGGGGCGCGGCGTCAATAGGTTGGGGATGGAGAGGGAGGTGCGAAAGGCGTTGGAGATGTCTAGGAATCGCTCGCTTGCAGACGGAGGAGAAAGACTGGAGGTCTGCATTGGACGGCAAAGAAAAGAGGAGGGCCTCCCAGCACAGCGGGGGCAGGTCTTCCCACGGCGGTTGTTCCGCCATCGTTATGCGCTGCTTTGGCTTTGCGGCCTTTCCTGGCCAGGGTTTATATAAGAAATTCGAAATCTATTCCGTTAGCCCATAGCTAATCTTCGGAGGACAATTTTCAAACTCGAGAAATAAACCCAGTTAATCTCACTGCATGCTTCAAAGAACATATCCATCGAATTTTGAATTTTATGCTAGGTCTGTTAAACAATCGATAATGTCACAAAATTCAGATTTCATCGAGTGTGTCCAAGACTTTATCCACGACACCTTGATCCAGTCTTGATCCAACAAATGATATTAGAGATAAGGTGTGGGCGGCCTAGCCTAAACATGTGTTGAGCAACATTCGATAATTAATCTTCTGGGAAGAAATCTCATACGTTACGTCCCGATCAAGGTTATTGATGTGTGTGCCGGATGGGCGAAAGATGTTTTGAGTGATGTCAATGGGTAAAAAAAAAATACAAGATAGATTACGATTAGAATCAAGGCGTACAGAAACACCGTCTTGGCCTTGTCAAGTTTAATGTTGGAGAGAAACAATGTGTACTTCAGGCTTTTCCTTAACCCGTCTTAGCCTAGCCAAGTTTGATAGGAAGCCACGCAACACCAAATGTAACCTTGATTAGGAAGTCACATATGAGATTTCTTCCCTAAAGATTAATCACCTTGATCGACATATGTTTAGGTTAGGCTCACCCACATCATCAACTCGAGTATCACTTGTTGGATCAACACTGAATCGGGTGTCGTGACTAAAGTCATTGGACACACTTGGTGCAAACGGGATTCTGCGACGTTATCCATCGTTTAACGGACCCATCATAAAATCCAAATTTCGATGGATATGCTCTTTGAATTATGGAAATTGTTCCCTGAAGATTAATGCCCATCTTTGTTCGGCCTGTCCGAACGGGCTAATTAATAGATTTATAAACTTTTGATGGACCCTGGCCAGGAAAGGGGGGTCACATCTCGATTCCATCGGACTCAACTCGGAGCTCCGACGATGGCGGAACAACCGCCGTGGGAATACCTGCCCAGGCTGCCCCCATTGTGCTGGGAGGCGGTCCTCCGTTCTTTGAGTTCTGCAGACCTCGAGTCCTTCTCCTCCGTCTGCAAGCAATTCCTAGACATCTCCAACGCCGCCCGCACCTCCCTCTCCATCACCAAGCCAATTGACGCCGCGCCTCGACTCCCTCCTCTCGCGGCGCTTCACATCCCTCAAGTCCATCAACCTCAGCTCGTTTCGCGGCGATCTGTCCCCCGTCCTCCTCCAGATCGCGCAGTTCCCGTTGCCCCTCGAGCGCCTCGACCTCTCGAACCAGGTGTCCCTGCGCTTCGATGGGTTGCGCGAGATGGGGTCCAAGTTCGGGGCTTTGAGGGTCTTGGTGCTGTCCAAGATTCGGCGTTTGGGGGATGACGACTTGGTTTCGATGGCGGAGCACTTTCCTTGCTCGAAGAGCTCGACATCAGCTATCCGAGGCGGAATCGTAAGGCTCGGGTCACCGATGACGGTATCTCGGTCCTGTCGCAGACGCTGCAGAGGCTGTCGCGAATCGACGTTTCGGGTAATCAGTCTGTCTCTGATCAGTCTCTTGTGGTTCTGTCAGTGAATTGCCCGCGTCTGAGGGAAATTTGGTTTAGGGATTGTAGCTTAATTACTGGGAGAGGTATTGCTTCGTTGATAAAGAAACAGGCCTCACTTGGTCTCCTTGGCCCTGATTGATATGAAGGAGCAGACGATTTTCTGTGAGGAGTTGGTGGATTCCTTTCGTCATGCGAAGGGTTTGAGTACTCTGGATTTCTCGGGCTCGTTTATCTGGGATGAGTTGCTGATGTCTGTCGCGGAGGCAGATATTCCGCTAGAGTGCCTTGTTCTTTCGGATGCTTCGGGGTTTTCGTTCAATGGGATACGGAAGATCACGCTAAAGCACCAGGGCATCAAGGTCTTAGATTTGGAGGGAGCACGTTTCCTCACGGATGGCGACATGAGCGTGATTTGTAAAGATCTTGGCAGGCTGACCTCTGTTAACGTCAGTCGCTGCTTCAATCTCACGAAGACGACATTGTATAACCTCACGAGACAATGTCCCTTCCTGAAGAGAATCTTTATGGAGAGGACGAACCTAAGGAAGGATGATGCTAATGAAACTGATATCGTGGTGAATTCTCAAGTGAGGTCTCTTAGCATACCTAGTAATGATCATTTGACAGACGAGTGCCTCAAGAAGATCGGGCGTATGTGCCCCAACTTGTGGCATCTTGATGTGGGCGTTTGTCTGAAGATAACCGGGATGGCATTTCGGGTGTGCTGAAGAGCTGCCCTGAAATCAAGCATCTGGACATGCGTGGTTTAAAAAACATAGACAATCTAAGCATCGACTTTGAACTCCCACAGTTAGAGGGCTTGCAAGCAGAAGGCTTGAAACTCAATGACGAGCAACTAGCGGCATTTATAAGTAGATGTTGCCATCTCAAGCATCTCGACTTACAGAATTGTGTGCATCTGTCGACCGAAGGGGTAGAAAAGGTGGTGAAGAATTGCAAGGCATTGAGGAAGATAAATCTGAGGAACTGCCATAATGTACGTAACGATGTCCCGTTTCTAGAGTGGATGGTGTCTGTGAGGCCATCGTTGAGGAGAATAGTCCCACCTCACAGATTCGTTTCATCCGAAATCCAAGACTTCTTCTTGCGGCGTGG
Source organism: Psidium friedrichsthalianum (assembly GCA_019149425.1). Lineage (NCBI taxonomy): Eukaryota > Viridiplantae > Streptophyta > Magnoliopsida > Myrtales > Myrtaceae > Psidium > Psidium friedrichsthalianum. The sequence continues at coordinate 2,976 of JAGVVM010019202.1, read as the reverse complement.
CTGTCTTGTCCGTGGCTATTGACTTCAAAAGGGATGATGGATGAGGTAATGGTGGTTGTCTAGCCACTTGTTTGTCTTGTTAGAGATATTTTTTGATGTTAGGTATTTTCTAGGATGGCTTATTTTCTTTCCTATACATATTATTCAGGTATAAATGCCCTTCATTCTAAAAAGTTAGAAGCGAAGTCTATTGAGCACTAATGTAGTCTTTATCAATTCTTTCTCTTGATGATCCTAGAATATTTACACGGCTTAATCAATTTGGTTGTAAACTGCGTTTGCACTCTTCAAAAATTCTATCAACTTTTGATATTGTTCGTCTTTCGTTTAAGAAGCAATGTCGTGCTCCTTGATTCGGAGGTGAATCGTTGAATTTGCTGATGAAGTTGTCAATCTTGTAACCCACTTCTGTTGGCTGTGGATCGTATTATAACTTGCTGAGTGATAAAAATATTCCTACACGCCCTGTCAAAAGCAACTGCTGAAGCTGCCTCGGATGAAACATTGTCATTGGCATTTGCTCATCACTTATTTTAATGGTTGGCCACAACTTTCGGCCTATCAAGCCTGACCAAATGCAAACTTGACAAGTGGAGCTCAAGTTTGTATTTTGTAGGTTATGAGGGGGCTTGGCACTCGGGACATTTCTCCGAGCCCAGCTTCACCAATTCGAGTATAGAAATTTCTTGCCTTCCTGCCTTATGCTCGGCGTAGGAACTTCATGTTCATTCTTTGGTTCATTTGGTGAACCCGGAGAGTGGAGAATGCCTAATTGTTCATGAATGGAGAATTTTTGGCAAAGATTTACGTATGGATAGAAATCAGCATTGCTACCATGCTATGAATAAATATCAGCTAAAAGCTGTGGTAGTTTGATTCAATATCAAATGGCGAATAGTGTTTTGTGCTCTCTCTGCTCATTCAATAGTATGTGCTTTGACCTCAAAATTCATTCATACTCTTCGATCTTTTCTGAGAATAGAGATTGGCGTTTCGTATTTTTATCACGAGAGTTCCGATTTTCGGTACAACAATGATTTGGCGCATGGAAGTAACCTTCCCAGCGTCTTGATGTATATAACCATGTTATCTTCATATGCTATATAACGTGCTAACATTTATGTTGAGATTTTTTTTTTTCCCGCTCAAAAGTCGTTGTTCTCCTCGAATTGTTGGCTCGAGACAACGGAAAATATCGTGCTTTAATCAATCAACAATCTTGACCAAACGTCAGGGTTCTCGAGCTTCAACTTGATAGATGATTACATTAAGGGAGGAACAAGAACTTAATGATTGAATTGAATTCGAAAAAATCGAGGAAATGATTTCACCAATGACTACACTAATCGTTCTAAAGGGAAGATTAAGTGTTTGGTTTCTCAAAGGTAAATAAATAACTGAAATGCATGAAATTAAATTGTAGGAGTGATTAGAAATAGATTGTAAGGAAGTAACGGGCATTGAAAGAAGTAAATCTTCTTCTTTAGGAGTTTGTGTCTTGTCTTATCTCTAACACACCTCTCTAACTTTTGATTTATTTCTTTGTAAAGCGCGAGAGTTGAACCCTATACCTATGATAATAGGATCCTACCCTCTAATCTATTTACCAGCAAGGTCGCATACTAATTGGAACTTGTCCATTCCTCTTTAGTCCTCACATTTTATACTTGTTTTTGCCCACTATTGCCCCCCACCCGCCTGCAACCAGGAAAAAAAAAAAAACCATGGACCCTTCGAGCAATTGTCTTCTACCTCATCTATCCATCTTATCAAATTGCGAATGTTGGGCAGTAAATGATTCCATGTCTAAGGCTCCGTCTGTTTTGCAAAAAATAAAAGATTTGAAAATATTCTTCTAGAAATGATCGCTTGTGTCTCTTGAAATAATTAATCAAAGAAGAATATTTTCATTCTCTATAATAATTTATGTGTAAACATTTTTTTTTGTAGACAACGAAGAAATAATTTGTTTAGCCATTTTTAAGCAATGTAAATGAGTATTTTAAGGAAAATGTTAACGAAACTTTCATTTTTTTGAGAGACAAACGAAACCTTGTTGATTCGGAAGGATTGTGGATCTCTGGGTGTGCCAATCATATAAAGCTTTCTTAAACATAGGAAAGACAAACCCTTTGGTCCCATTAAAATGTACATATGAATTATGTGCCGAAAGAACATTGTAAGATTGTTACCCTTTTCTCATACATTATCAAATAGCAAATCGGAGGGCTCTAATTTTTCCCTTTAAAATAGTACTTGATCGATCTAAACTACTTGGTAATTGCATCCATTAATAGATGTAGATTAAACTACCGCTACACTTTACACCCCATGCCCGATGTGAGACTTGTTTTGCCTGAGATCCTAGCATGTGTACCTCAACAAATCTCCGTCTCATGTGCGACTGTTATGTTGGGCTCTCTTCCCTTTAATCTAGGTATCGTTCCGCACCAATATTATCTCAACTCAAATCTCCTCCTCGGCCTTGCCAAGATTTCCTTGCTTTCCTACTCAAAGATTGATCACTCGACATGAAACATCATCGTGCGCTTGGTACTTGGAAATGGAACCACAAGCCGATCTCGATCTCGATCACTCTTCAATCGTAATGACCTGCAATGTGTCTCGGCGCATCTTCCTTTACCGTACATTATTTTAGCGCGCCCCACGGATCGATTTCATCAATAACTTGCCATGTTAATCACATTCAAACGTGTAACGTGTCTTCTAGAGATTGGTCGGAGGAGGAAAACATGGGAATTTACAAATCCAAATAAAAGGCTCCGAGATACTTTTAGGAACTTGACTGAATTGATTTCTTAAAAATTACTGCTAGATGGCTGAGATGCATCAGAGGTGTTCGTGGGTTTGTGGCCCGTCAGGCCGAAAGCATAAATGGGTAAATTTGGACAAGTCGTTCAATCCATATTCTGCTCAAGACCGGTCCACTTATTATAAACGATTAGTAATTTGTTT
>JAGVVM010019201.1:0-80890 GCA_019149425.1 Psidium friedrichsthalianum | reverse complement strand
TCGAAGCGCATATTTCAGCCATAAAACAGTATCGTGTAACAACAGAAACGTGAAGTTAGTCCCAAGCTACCTCGGTTTAGTGTCAGGAAGCGAATATCAAAATTTTTTTTTGAGCGGACCCCGGTCTTCTTAACTTCTTCTGTAACCTGGGTTATCTCGTGTACCTTTGTTGGCAAAACTACTTGAAGTTTCATTTTCTTTTTTCCGTTCATACTAAAAGGCAATACTTGCCATCCTGTTCTTAGGTGGTGTTCTTTTTTGGTAGACCAATCATATGTCAATCGTTTAGGATTACATCTACAATATTAGCATGATGTGTGATAGTGTCGAAAAAATGCTATGATATCATTAATTTGGTGAACCAGGGTTAGTCACGAATTTAAAAACTTCTCATTCTATAAGATTTTATTTTTATTGATACAATGCTATGACGAAGTGAATTAATAGATGGTCGATATCCCCTTTGCATTAAGTGCCCGTTGAGAGTTGGCATGCGTCAGGGCCTTAGGACGGCTCCCAGCCTGCTCAATTGTTCAAGGACTTTCTCTCTTGCTTGATGGTACGCGAAATAAGATAATCCCTTGGCTTGAGCATTCTAACACATGTAACATAGCCTGTGGCTCGGTAATCAATTTTACTATCTGTTCCTCATTTTTCCTCATACCCCTCTCTCCATCCTTGTTTTTTGCCTAATTAGCCTTCAATACTCATTCACAAAAGCATAACCACATTGCCGCGCTATTTGCATTTTTTTATTTTTTCTTATCTAATTTTGTTTTATTCCAATGCTCACTCCATAATTTGTGAGTTCTTTTTTCTTTGTAACTACGATCGTTTTTATCTCTGGTGTTTTTCTAAACATAATCCATGCATACAATGATTCTTGCATACGAGGGTTTCTTATCACTTCTTGTGCCTTTTGTCTAGTTGACTACGTCTTATTTTTGTGGTGCTAAATCTACCTGTCTCTTGCCATTGAATTAGTTAATTGCGTTATAGGCTCGTTATCAAGTTAGGTAATGGACAGGACAAAAACCCAAGTTGCCGGGCAACTCCACACCATATGAAGAGGTACACGTTTCGCCGTCGAAAGCTAAATTGTGAGAGTCTGTGTATTTTCTGCGGCCCCAATAATTCCTCATATTCCCACTCAGCAATAAATCGGAGAACTCTCTCAAAATCGTTTTTGTTCTAGATACTTCCCATCTGTACCAGTTTTACCTCATTCTTTTATACGGTTGTTAATTGCGGACAAACTGATAACCACATGTCTGGAGACCTCTAGAGAAGAAAAGGGTAAGGAATCGACTATGGAGCACCCTTGCACCCTCGGTTGTTGGGCTCCAGAACTCAGGCCAGCGCGAGTAGGCATTCTGAAGAAGGACTACAACTACTTGACAATTACCATTGTCAATAGATTTTGGCCAAACAGAAGAGCAGTAAAGAAAAAGTCTAAGATGAATAAGCACCTTCAAAGTATTTCCCTCCACAACGTATATAACATGAGGAGACCGCCATGAGTCCCATTACCATCGATGGATGATCCTCATTACTAACTAAATGACCCAGAAAAAGAGCAACAAGGTGGAAATGCTTACCACTATGGCCGAATTCTTCTGGTCTCCATGAAAATTTGCTATTCAGAAATATTGCCACCTAAATAGCACCAACTTCTGCAGCCACCATAATGGCGCTTTTCATTGGCTGATGTCAATTTGACCAAAACAGCCACTCTGAACCATGTATCACCAATCCCTAACCCCAGCAAAAAACGGTAGTAACTTAGTGTTTCTCTAACAGTGACAAGATGGAGGTTGAATGATCCCAATACCAAATGAGAAATTAACCAGGAAGATTCCAAACAAAAAACGTTCCCTAAAAGGTGAGCACGGGTCATCATATTACTCTGCTACTGCAAGCAATTTGAAGTATCATTTCCGTCTTCTAACTAATCACATTATGGTTATGCCAATGTAGCAGAGAAGAAAGAATCTGATAATTCGTAAAGAGTATTGATCAAAAAACAAAGTTTTTTTAATACAACTAATTCTCATTTGTGAAGTTGCAGACAAAACCAAAAAATGGCAAAGAGTTTTTCCTTACCAGCCAAGCACAAGAGTGAAACCAAAGGCTAACCTTCCGTGCCTCAGTGATATCATCATTCAAAACAATCAGACAATTAACCCTCCAAGTCTTGGCGAAAGTATGTGCAGATAGCAGTGTGCAGATAGCAGAGGGAAACAAGCCTGAAAGAACGAAAGGCTTCCCAAATAATGAAAATATGGTAGTTGCCGGATCAACCCTCCAAACAATCAAACATCTGTTAGTGCCTCCGCTCCAGGCCACAATTGCCAATAATTCCCCTGTAATCTTCGCTCGTTCCCTGTTATAAGCAAATTGAGAGATTCTTTGTCAATGTTCAACAGCATTGTCCAGATCCGCATTACTCATGGCATTCATCCTAGCCAAAAAGCTAGCTCACGTCGCTATTGATTCCTGCAATGCCCTCAAAATCTGGGCTATTCAAATACAGAGGCATCATAGCATCAAGGATCTGAACAGGGTCTTGCTCAAACTGCAACAGAGGCGAAATCTCGCTGTTCCTCTTCTCAGTTTGCTCCACTCAACTGACAATTTTCCTTCTTTAGTAGTCATCTGAAAAATTCATCCCCATCAGCATCAACACTATTTCCCATTCACATCAAGTGGCCTTTCCCTTAGGCGACAAAGGAAGCAAAGTGTGATAACCGGATCAGACTTGATCAATGACACAAACTTAGTGTAGCACTAACTCGACTTTATCAACATCTCACTAACGAACATGAGAAGATGTCATCCCGCAATCACCTGGGCTTCCTTGCTCTGGGAAAACTGCCTCCCTCAATAAACCTATCAACTGGAACATTAGGCCTGCGCATAAAGTATGAGTTACCCTTTTTTCCAATGCTAATCAAGGTGTAGTCCAACCCAGAAGATTTTCGAGTTCCGCAATCCGGTCTCAACCTTCCTGAGGACTGCATTGTTGAATCCGCCACAAAGGCCCCTATCACCAGTCACGAACGACGAGGCGACTTTCTTTACAGCCTCATATTTGTCAAAGGAAACATCTACATCCTCCCCTTGAGCTGTTCATATCATGTAGCACAGGAATTCCACTAGGGTTTCAGCAAAAGGTCTTGCATTGATCACAGCTTCTTGAGCACGCCGAACTTTTGCCGCAGCCACCAACTTCATTGCTTCGGTGATCTCTCGCGTGCTCTTTACGGACTGGATTCGTTCTCTGAGTTCCCGGAGACCGCAACGAATTGGTGCACAGAGTGAAGGTTGATGAATTCGAGATTGAGCACTTGATGGCGAGATTGGAAGAGAAACGCAAAGAGGGTTTTGGCGAAGTTGAGAGGCGAGTGAGGATGTGTCCGAAAATGGTGGTCTTGAGGCGATCCATGAGTAAGGAATGGAGCAATTACATGGTCATATGGGTTTTTCAAGCTTTCCTTTTTGCAGCACTAATCTCCAAGACTCGAGGGGAAAGAGAGGGTTTATGGTCAGAGCAGTTTAACAGGTCAAGTGAATTTGCTTCTGAACATACCGGAGAGAGAACTGTGGCGATGCTCTGTATTTTCCGGCGTGCCTCCCACGGTGTCTCCGCCGCCCCACCGGAGGGAGACGTGCTCCCCCGTCTTGGTTTCTATATCGCCCCCACCGAGGACTGAGGAGGCCGACGTTTAGGGGAGATCAACATCAGACGCCTATGTCTTCTTTTCTTTGTCTTTTTTCGTGTTTCAATTAGTTTCTGGTATTATCAAGTGCTCTAGACCGACTAGTCAGGGGGAAAATAACTGGTCAAATTTCAGTCAACTTCAACTCCGTTTCTTTCACAAAGAAGCGATAATTTGTTTTTTTAAAATAAAAATTAATTTTTATATTACTTAAAATATATATTATTAATTTTTTTTATTGACAATAATTTATATTCAAGTGATTGATGAAAAAACTTGTATTTTTATTTTTTCATTCTTAGTAGCGTGCAAGTTATTATTTTTTAGAAAATATTTTTCCTTATTCCGTGGAATTCTACTATTTGATTTATTGTCCATTTATTTCTTTTTACCTTTTTGGCCTAGGCAAATGAAAGAATAGTAATAAACTAATCACAAATCTCCAAATAGAAAAAAGAGTAACAGTACTCACCAGCCCTCCCTCGATCATTCGATCAAGAAAAAAAAAACACCTCCGTGGGTCATAGTGGATATATTAATTCTTTGTCGAAATTGAATTGCAGAAAAGTAATACATCGAAAATATCTAATACCACAGTATGATTGTGGGTAATTAAGCGACAGCTCTCTCGTGTTATACCTTGTCATGATGAACATTTATTTTCGTTAGTTCCTCGCTCATAGAGCATTGCAACACATAAACACAAATTATAAATAGTTTAATATGGGAGACATTTTTTGTTCGTGTTGGTGTTGATACGTTTTATTTAATTTCCAAAAACGGTGTCGCTGGTCCGACGGTCAAGAGAAACCTCCCAATTTCAAAATGGCGATGTAGACGAATGGTGGATTGGTCTCCAATAACCTTTGGAGAACAAGTTTGCTAAATTGATTTTGGAAATATATAAAACAGAGCAAGTGACCATTGGATCAGGGTAAATGGTATCTTCCTTTTCTAGAAATATTTTTATACTAACGGCATATGTCAAGAAAATTAATAAAAGACAATGCCTCCATTTTTTTCGTTTGTAATTCCCTCCAATCACGACTCTATTTGATGAGATAGAAGTTTTTTTAGCTATTCACTTTGAATTTTAGCTAGTTTGCATAGGGGTAATACTTGATCCTAATAACTTCAAAGGTATGAATGGCGGGAATTTCTTTAGTTTAGAATAGACGAAAATATAGTTGAGAAAACCCACCGACTAGGTGGGCGCGTGGATAAGAGCAACATGACCCCTGCGGTACTGTTGATGGGTTCAAGTACCCGATCTTGCGACCATGTGCCACATGACCGCACGCTCAATTGCTCAGTACATCGCTATCGCGTGGATGATGGGTTATGCAGCCCTCCTGATCCAGGGTCAGTGCTTCAAAATCTACGGCCCTCATGAAGTTCGTGCGTGTCGGATCTTCGGCAAATTACATCCGCTTCTTGCCCGTGTCCTTTAACCAGGCGATCGGATTACGACGCGTGCGCCCTTTAACCATTCAAATCACGTCTTTCAGGATTTTTTGTTTTTACCTTTTCATCTTGTATTCGGGTATCGGGCCTTTCGGGCCGGGCCAAGCTTGGCACTGCTTGGTTTTTGGCCGGGTCGGGCCTTTTTGAGACCCGGCCCGACCCGGCCATTGACACCCCTAAATAAATGACGTGGAATCACAATAACATCTAATACATCTGACCAGATAACGATTGGGTCCGTCAACTTGACTTAACAGTCCGATGACCCCGCGCGAGGGCGCGTGCCCGAACGCGAGGTCCCTCTTCAAAATTATTCGATTTGGTGGTAGGCAAACAATGCAGAAGCAGAAGTTTTCCCTCTTCGCCACCTTCTCTCTCCCTCTCTTCTCGCACCTTCTTCCACCCTTTCCTTCACTTTCCCACTTCCTCCTTCACCCTCACTCCCTCTCTCCCTCTGAAACCCTCGACCTTCCATTTCCGACGCCATGTGCAGCCTCGCCTCTCCGTCTCCTCCTTCCCTCCTCGCCGTCTCCACTTCTCTCTCTACAATTCCCTTCGCCTTCTACCCGCGATGTCCTCTCTCCAGAACCGCTAGCTCTTCGTCTCCTCCGTCTTCCGTTCCCCGCCCCGATCGGAGTTTCCGCTGTCTGAGCTTCTCCACCGCCCTGAGGTGCTCTGTTCCCCGGCGGAGCCACGGCGTGCGCTGGTGGTCTCCTCCGCCGAGCGTCCGCGCTCAGATCAGAACCGGTGCTCCGCTCATCGAGAGGTTCCAGCGAAGGATTGCTACTAAGAGTACGGGATTGCCGTCGACTCTCTGCTTTCCGTATAATCGGCATTGACGATGTTAGTTAAATTAAAACTAAGAGCAAGCTAGGCAACTCCAAAACTAACTTGACTGTAAGAACAAAGAGAACGTTATTTTCCTGGTGTTGGATTATAGGTTAACATTTTCACGCACTGTCATCTCATGCGCGCATTTCTATTGGAGGTAGCGTTGAGTGCAAGAATGATATCAGTCTGCCGTCAAGTATAACTCATAGTAGAGTGGACGATCACATGGAAGCCTTTTGCGTCCGGTGCTTTTGGCAGTGCATGTAGAGAACATATAAGGAATTGTTGCCATTGCACGTTTACTTGCATATACAGTTCGGAGACGTTGTTGGCTTTTCAATTAGCGATTACTGTTGATTAAAAAAAAAGTAAAGTAATTACTGGATTACTTACGAATTATTTCGCATAACCTCTGCCATGAATCTCATGTTGATCTTTCCTGTTGTTTTCTGTATGATAGATTTTAGCAATAAATCTGATTGGATTCAATTATGTATCGCATGAAAGTGTGGTACATGCATAACTTAATTTTGATAGGCAAATATATGATCAATGAGCATAGTAATTCCACTTATGGGCTAATCTTGTATTGCAATCATAATAGAATGAAATCAGAGATGGAGATCACAGATTTCCTGGTTGATGAGATATGATTTTGGATGTGCTAAAGAAGAAGCTACTTATTTCAATTTTCCTCCCTTGAATTCCAGCTCCAGAACATGCTTTCAAGAGAATATTGACAAGCCTTCCTAAGCCTGGAGGTGGCGAGTTTGGAAAGTTTTATAGCTTACCAGCTTTGAACGATCCCCGAGTAGGTATGTGCATTTTCATTGATGGATGCTGCATTGACTCTGTTCTCATCAAAGATGTTCTCAGAAAAACAAAAATCAAGTTCTTTTGAACACACCACAAACTAAGAGTAGAAGTGTAGAAATTGGTTTCGGAGAAAAATTCTCTCTTGTCGGCTAAATTTGTTCACCAAAGACTACATTGCTAATCAAATTTATTTCTCTGGAAAAAAGGAAAATTATGGATTCCTCAAAATGCATTTTCTTGAATGCAAACTAAGATTATATTGCCCTATTGATTTCTTTGTTTATCTGATTCTCGCCTGGGGTCCAATAAAGTTGTTGCCATCCTTCCTCAACACTGCAGAGAGGCTGCCCTACTCTATAAGGATACTCTTGGAATCTGCTATACGTAATTGCGACAACTTCCTAGTCACCAAGGATGATGTTGACAAGATCATTGACTGGGAGAACACATCACCTAAGCAAGTTGAAATTCCCTTCAAGCCTGCCCGCGTCCTGTTGCAGGTTAAAAATTAATTATTAGATGAAAGTAGCTTGCTTTTTGGGTTGTGCCTTACACATTTCGAGACTTATGAGTTGTTGAACAGGACTTCACAGGAGTACCTGCGGTGGTTGACCTTGCTTGCATGCGCGATGCCATGAAGGATCTCGGCAGCAATCCTGAAAAGATCAATCCGTTGGTTGGTGACTTTTTAACAGCTGGTTTTGGGAATTTTTTTTGCTATTTCCAAATTCCAATTCCTATTTCCTCTACAGGGTGATCCCTAGATGCATCATTTGTTGCATCTACCAAAACCTGAGACAACAAAAGTTCAAGCTATTAGCACAAGAGCGCTCACTTTGCTGAGTCACGGCCTTAACAACTTTTGTTGCTACTCTGCAGTCAAAGATTCGTTTTTCGCTGAACAAAAGCTTATAGGAATTTGCAGTTGCACTTTTTCTCATAAGAGTGAACAACTATATGACAATTCACGTGGAGTCAAGATCTCTAGAAAACTGACGGCATCCCAACATGAGTAGTCACATTTGAATGCTTGTTTTAAAATTTTTGATAATGTGTTTATTTTTTTTCTATGAGGATTCGATAATTGGGCTCGTTTGGGATAAATGTGATGTTGATGTTGATGTTGATTCGATAATTGGGCTGATAACTTAGAATATTTCACACCTGCAGGTTCCAGTGGACCTTGTTGTTGATCATTCTGTTCAGGTTGATGTAGCCAGAAATGAGAATGCTTTGCAGGCTAATATGGAATTGGAGTTTCACAGAAACAAAGAGAGATTTGCTTTCCTCAAGTGGGGATCTACTGCTTTCGATAACATGCTTGTTGTGCCACCTGGTTCTGGGATCGTCCACCAGGTGAGGATGTGTCAGCACCCCATGGATAAAACTTAATTTGAGTCCCTCTCTCCCCGTGGATAAAAATCTGGGAAATGCATTAATCATTTTGTTTGTGGAAATGGTGTTTCCTTTATAAATTTTCAGGTTAATCTGGAATATCTTGGAAGGGTTGTTTTTAACACTGATGGCATTCTGTACCCTGACAGCGTGGTCGGTACAGATTCCCATACGACTATGATTGATGGGTTAGGAGTAGCTGGTTGGGGAGTGGGAGGAATTGAAGCAGAGGCAGCTATGCTTGGACAGGTAGACTTCGACATTTCTGCTTCCTCTCTCCGCCTCACCCGCTCATCCCCGCCTTTGTTCCATCTTGACTGATTTATGCTAACAAATTTGATTGAACCAGAGTATTAATATTTTGTTTTGAAGTCTCCATAATATATGAACTCTATGGCATGCTCCTAAATGCTGAGTGTGAAATGCAGGGATAAATATAGTGATCTTTGAGGACGATGGCCAGACACCTTAAGTTACTCACTTTATCTACGTGCAGTTAATCCAGTTCGAAGAAATTATAATTTCCTCTCTATTTCTGTTAAGGTTCTATTGTAGAAGCCTCAAGAAAGAGGACCTGTCTCTCTTGGAGTTCGTCAATGTCCTAAATACCTTCATTAGCATGTAATACTCCCGTGGGGACAAAGAGAAAGCATAATCTGCTATGTGATCAGAGATAACTTTTTGCTTCCTCTGATCCAATATCCCTTGTATTTGACAGCCCATGAGCATGGTATTGCCTGGCGTTGTTGGGTTCAAGTTGACAGGACAGCTACGTGACGGCGTCACTGCCACTGACTTAGTTTTAACTGTAACCCAGATACTCAGAAAGCATGGTGTGGTCGGGAGGTTTGTTGAGTTTTATGGTGGGTTACTGAAAAGAAAACCCTGGAAATTGAATTTTCACACCATATTTTTATTTCTTTCACACCAATTGTGCCTCATTTTTAATATAGGAGAAGGAATGGCTCGGTTATCACTTGCTGACAGGGCCACAATTGCTAACATGTCTCCTGAGTATGGGGCAACAATGGGCTTCTTCCCTGTGGATTATCTTACATTGGAGTACCTGAGGTTAACAGGACGGAGTGATGAAATGGTTAGCTGATTTGATATAGATTTATGTTACATATTTAGTGCCTGTTCTCTATCGAATATAAACCTGTCTTGCCATATAATTTTTGTTGACTTAGGTGTCCATGATAGAGGCATATTTACGTGCAAACAAGATGTTTGTTGATTATAATGAGGTAATTTTTTGTCCTTTCCTTTTGTTAAATAAAAAAGTGATCTAGAGGTGCGGATGTACTACATCTGCTTACTAGTTTGATTTTCCAGCCTCAACAAGAAAGAGCGTACACATCTTATCTTCAATTGGACCTGGCAGATGTTGAAACTTCAGTTGCAGGACCAAAAAGGTAATGAATGGCAATGATACTATCGCACGTAAATCATTTGCTGTTCCCAATAACGATTTTCTTTATCTCTTCATGTAGGCCTCACGACCGAGTTCCTTTGAAAGATATGAAGGCTGATTGGCATGCTTGTCTTGACAACAAAGTTGGCTTCAAGGTAATTGCTCTGTGAGATTTGATTGGGCATTCTTGGACGATTCTATTTCTCTACCATTTCTAAATTTTCTTTGGCTCAATAGCTTCCTATGACTATGACTCTCCTTGTGTGGAGGTTTTTCTTTTGTGCATTACTTTAAGTTTGTTCGGCTTTAGATTTTTTCTATTCTTGAAGCTAGTTATTGCCTCCAAATGCAAATTCTGTATGGCTGATTTTTCGTCTGATGCGTCCAAAAATACATGTATGCATATACACAAACAGAGGTGCGCACTCATATTGTTATCTGAATTTTAAATTTTAACCATCCTAAACCAATTGTGGCATCACAATGTTGATTCATGTGACTTTTGGATATTTGTTTCCCACTTTAATTTATTTCAGGGATTTGCTGTACCAAGGGAGGCACAAGACAGAGTGGTAGCATTTTCATTCCATGGAATACCTGCGGAGCTTAAGCATGGTAGTGTCGTTATTGCAGCAATTACAAGCTGCACAAACACATCAAACCCTAGTGTCATGCTTGGCGCTGGGCTTGTTGCAAAGAAAGCCTGTGAACTTGGTTTGGAGGTTGGTTTTTGATTCTCTAATGTTTTGACCTCTTGGGACTTTTCTGGTGGCCTAACTCTAAGCATCTCAAATTGAGATTTGGCACATAAACTTAGTTACAGAAGAGATTAACAAGAACAAGTGTGTCTCAGGTTAAACCCTGGATTAAAACAAGTCTTGCACCAGGATCTGGAGTTATCACAAAGTACCTGCTCAAGAGGTGTGCTAGATGTATTTTCATTTAATTAAATAGCTATTTGAGTGTACTACATATTGTTCTAACATTTGTGTCTGCAGCGGCTTGCAAAAGTATCTGAACCTGCAGGGCTTTCATTTAGTTGGTTATGGTTGCACTACATGCATTGGAAATTCAGGAGAACTCGATGAATCAGTTGCCTCTGCAGTCGCAGACAATGGTAAATCTGACTCATTTCTTTTCATTAATAATTAGGTGGTCAATGTGTGAAAAAAAACGTGCATTAAAACCTCACAGTAACCTCTTGCTTTGAAACTGGCTTATCTTTGTCTGACATATGTGAGTTATCTAAATCTACGGGCATTAACGCGTGACTATAGACAAAATCATCCAGAGAGTACTCCAGCAATGCTTCTTGAGTCATTTCAAGTACCCTGAAGATTTAGTTCCAGCAGGCTAGAATTATATCCACAAAGTTGTGCCATCTTTCCCTGAGCCCTTGTGGCACCTCTAGCTTCAGGTTCATAGCCTTATTAAAATCATTTCTTGGCCGAAGTAGATAATATAAACAAGTAATGTTGCTCCATAGGTGAGAGTCTCATCTGAGAATTCATGGTTTTATGGAAAGAAATGCTAATCGAAATGCAATCTGTATCCATCTGGCTAGGTAAAATATAGGCGACAAGCGCCAAACAAGTCTTGAAAAAATCCCTAAGGTTATCTTCCTTTAATATATGAGTCGAGCTTTGATGATTTCCTTACTTTGCATTGAGATTAACCGTACAGTTCTGCTTGCTTATGCTTCTCAACCAATTCTTTCATTCTCTTTACAGAGCACCTGGCCCACTAAACTGAGCTTTTTTTTTTTTTTTGTGTGTGGGGTTATTCCGATGGTCTTTCCATTGTGCCATCTGTTTGTCAATCTTGATAATTTTGGTCCACCTGCTGATGATTCTGTTTGCTTATTTATCAGAAGTGGGTCATTTTCATGATATTTCGGGCTCAGCCAAAGTTAATATTTTGGTTTATTTTGCAGATATAATTGCTGCAGCTGTGCTTTCTGGAAATCGAAATTTTGAAGGCCGTGTTCATCCATTGACGAGAGCTAACTATCTTGCTTCACCTCCATTGGTAGTTGCATATGCACTTGCAGGCACAGTATGTATGCAGATGTCTCTGGTGGAATTTTACCTGATGTCTTTGTGTCTTGTTGGATGCATCCTTTGGAGCCTTCATTTTAAACATTGGCATACCAATATGACCACATGAAAGCTTAATATATGGTTTTCACTTGCATTTGGTCACATTCTTATTTACTTTGAAGCTGTTGACCTGATATGTTCATATTTGCATGCTTTATTAGAAGCAGTTTTCACAACTCAACAGCTTCTAGGGACTAGCTGACTTCTTTTTCAATTAGGTTGACATTGATTTTGATGAGGAACCTATTGGAACATCAAAGGATGGGAAGAAAGTGTATTTCAAGGATATTTGGCCGAGTAATGAGGAAATTGCAGAGGTAGATGCCTATTGAGTTCACAGGATTGATTCTTTGACCCTTTGCATCTCTTACAGTTGGACCATTGGACATGCATTTTAATCTGATGTAGGTTGTTCAAGCCAACGTGTTGCCGGACATGTTCAAGAGCACTTATGATGCTATTACAAGGGGAAATCCTATGTGGAATCAGCTCTCGTACCTTTCCTCTACTCTATATTCTTGGGATCCGAGCTCAACTTATATTCATGAACCTCCATATTTTAAGAACATGACCATGGATCCTCCCGGTCCTCATGGAGTGAAGGAGCCTATTGCCTACTGAACCTTGGAGACAGCATAACTTCTGATCATATCTCTCCAGCTGGAAGTATCCACAAGGACAGCCCGGCGGCTAAGTATCTCTTGGAACGCGGAGGGAGCCCAAGGATTTTAAACTCTTATGGCAGCAGGTGAGGCAACGATGAAGTGATGGCAGCGTGGTACTTTTGCCAATATTCGCCTTTCAACAAGCTCTTGAACGGAAGAAGTGGGTCCAAAGACAATCCATATCCCATCAGGAGAGAGACTGTTCGTGTATGATGCAGCTATGGTGAGTCATAAAATTTAAGATGCATGGTCCCACCTTAGCAGCTCCATGCATGTACACATAGACGTGACCTGCTTAAGTTCAGCATGCTCATCTGTATTATATTATCATGATCGGGGAATTCGGGATGGCCCTAAAACTCAAGAATTGAACTGCTTTTACATGGAGCAAATACTAAGTGCATGAATCGTAAATTGCAAGCATCATGTCAATATTTCCCTTTCAGTAAGTTGTAGAGCTGACATCCAGATCTTGGATCAACTGAATATTGATTATTACATGACGAGTCTCGAGAATCGTTGCTTATTATGCTTGCGCCTTTCAAATTCTGATGTGCCTGTATTCTTGCAGAGGTACAAGGTTGCTGGGCAAGACACAATTATCCTTGCAGGAGCTGAGTATGGGAAGTGGTAGCTCTCGAGATTGGGCTGCCAAGGGACCAATGCTCCTGGTGAGTTCATGTTTGATTAACTCAAAGCATATTCAATTTGCCTAACATTCCTCTTTGTTCGGGTTCGGTGTCTCTAAGCATGATGGGCTTAAACAGGGGGTGAAAGCAGTGATCGCCAAAAGTTTTGAGAGAATACATCGTAGCAATCTGGCTGGTATGGGGTCGGTGGGCTGTTCAAGGTGGTCGTCCAACGTGGGACTGTCCACGCCAGACGAGGACGCGGACACATTGTAATTGACGGGGGCATGAACGCTACACCATAGAACTTCCCAGTAAAGTCAGTGAGATATAGGCCTGGGCAAGATGTTACCGTCACAACCACACCGGGAAATCATTCACTTGTACCCTGCGATTTGATACCGAGGTAAAGTGTCCGCGGCCTTTCCCTAATTTTGGTCATTGCATTATCATTCCTTTTATCAACTCCCGTTTTTTCGTGAAGGACTCCTGGTTTTTCGTTTGTATCTTTGATTTTGATGATTGCAGGGTAGAGCTGGCATATTTCGATCATGGTGGAATTCTGCATATGCCATACGCAACCTGATTAAACGGTAAAGAGTCAGCAGTTCGCTTCTTTTCGTTTCTTGGAGAGGTCCGGAATAATTGAGGGTGAAAAATCCCTCTGGTTTTGTTGTACATAGTTAGTTGTTGAAAAATTTGGGGGACGATTATGGGGGATTAAAGATGTGAAGCATTCGAAGAATGTATTAGAACTGTGATGGCAGCTATAAAAGATCATATCAGGATGGAATCAAGGTCGAAACTCCCCTGGGATCCCGATAAGGTTTCTTTTGAATATAAGACGAAATTTCCAGACGAGCTCGTCGTGTTACTCGAAAAGTGAACAGACCGAGACTGCTTACAGAAAAAGAAATGGTTCTATTCGGCCCATATGTCTAAAGACGAAAGGCCCATCGTGGCTGGCCCATTGGGGACATCACGTGAAGCCCATCCGTAAAGCCGGGTATGGGCCCTCGAAGCCGAGTAATATTGGGCTCTTATGATACATCATATTGGTTGAAGGCACAACGGAGGCCCTTATCTTGTCCAATGTCTGGCCCATTGAATAGGCGGACGTACAGAAGGCCAGAACTTCTGGAATAGGTCTAAAAGTACAGGGCCAAGTAGGCCTGAGGTCTGGCCCATCATACTGCTTCACCTGTCCCAGGCATGGGTCATTATATATAGGCCTAGCAGACCATAGTAGGCCTGCTAACACGGCCCAATAGGCCCAAAGTGCTTGGAAAGCCTGTGACGTTTGTATCTTTTGCCTGATAGACACAAAGTAGGCCTCCTAATATGGCCCAACAGGCTAAGATTCTCGGCCCAATGGGCCCATTAATTAGGCCCAAAATGCCCTGCCTCTGGCCAAACTTGGCCTATAATCTTACCCCAAAGCGAGGCCCATTCTCTAGGCCCAACATGCCCCAAAACCAACCTTGGATCACTATATAGGCCCAAAGTTCTTCTAAAGCCTTTGACGTTTGCATCTTTGCGTATAGACACAAAGTAGGTCTCCTACTATGGCCCAACAGGCCCAAGAACCTCAGCCCAATGGGCCATTGGGTTGGCCCATAATCTTAGCCCCAAAGTGAGGCCCATTCTCTAGACCCAACATGCCCCAAAACCAACCTTGGATCACTATATTAGGCCCACTGGAGGCCCAAACTTTGACCCATTTTTCTCCGCCAAACGGGCCCAATCTTGGGCCCCTTAAATAGTGACAGCGTAATGTTATTATCTTAAGCCCAACCAGCGTTATTCTTGGGGAAGCAACCACTCCGTCCAACTCAACCCCATAACCCACTTAATACTGTTACATTATTATTGTTATTTCCTTTTTATTTCAGTCGATTCGCTATTGGGACTGGTAGTACGGGCTCGAGGAGTGTAGTACAAAAGGATTTAGTCGCAGAAAGAACAAATTACAGACCCAAAATGGACCTGCCCCTGCTCAAGCCGGGCCATGAACCAGCCAATACGACACTCAAAAACTATTCAGCACGCTATGAAACGCTGTGTCCCTCTCGCCACCACGGTATAAAGACATCATATGATCGGGATCCAATAATTACAAATTTATGACGGCCAAATTCTAAGCTCACAAGAATGCTAACGCACGCTAGCTGAACCTCATCAAAACAAGGCCGTATGTTGCAGACGTTATGAAACACGAGCACCCAAAAACATCATGTTCCTACCACGAAAGTGCTCTCCGAGGTGCTGCCTTTGATTTTCTGGGGACGCTAATGCCTATTATTCAGCGATTTGCTCAATTTGGAGGCCAGAGCAAGGGCCTTTGCCCTCGTATCCATTGTCATCAACTCTTTCTCCGCACGCCGTTGACGTTGCCTCAGGTTCTTCGCACGTTTCGGGGCTAACCGATTGTCTCTTCGAGAAATGCAAGCCTAAACTTTTCAGCCACCGATAATTCAGACGTCGGGCTAGATAGAGGTGCGGATATCTTCCTGGGTCGAAGTCCAGACACAGCCCATGTCTCGGGATCAATGTCCTTAACAAAGGGTTCATCCAATATGACATCTGGCCACGCTTCTCTTGGAACTTGGGCCCGTCTTAGAGTGAAAGGTGACGGCTTGGGGTTTACTGTGATGCGCGGGCATTCAGCAGAAAAATCCTCCAGAGAATTTTTATCTATCCTTGGCTGCACGAAATGAAAATCAGAAGGCAGAAGCTAAGTATTTTCTTCATAGTGTAAGAGCAAAAATAGGAGAATGGACTCCATATCCTTGTCATGATTTTAAAATGGTTGACAACAAAAATAACTTAACATACTAACAATGTAAAGATCCAAACCTCAGTCCCAGATGAACCTTCCCGCCTTTGCGAAGCAGATGAAAAAACTGGATGAGTAACTACAGAGAGTAAATTCATACCCATACAAGCCACCGCAATGAATGTGCGCCATCTATTATTTCCGCGCATCAAGTTCTTCCCATGAATCACCATCCACATCATGCAGCTTCGGTTTCAATATGCCCAAACAACAGCGTGCTGTGTAGTCACTCCTTGGGCACCCTCTGCAAATCAACTTTGGTTCATTTCCTGTTAGGAGTTTTATACCCCGTGTCAAACCCAGAAAAGGGCTCTAAAAGTCACACTATTTATGTGGAAATCATCGGGGCAGAAGTTGAAGCTAAGTAAGCACCATTTAAAGCAGCAAAAGCAGTATACCATGCCATGGCTGGTCAAAACTCTACAAATAACGTTAAGGATAACCAACTTCTTCAACATTCCCATCATAAAAATTGAGGTGCCAAATGAAGGGAAAGGCCAAAAATGTTGCTCTGGATATAGTAGTAACTCTCAACTAATTGTTTGTACAACTCTCAGTCTCCCCTCAAAGTATCCATGTATATAACAACAAAATCAGATTTGTCATCTTGCGTATGCCAGTTGACATGCAAGGAGAAAGCAATTATTCTCAATCTCTAATTATAGTTCCATATATGGAGAAGAGCAACTAAGTGTACTTATCATTCAAAACTTCAACCAATAAATACGCACAATGTTTTAACCCCTGCCCTGAATACAGTGCGCTGATTAGCTGTGGAGCAAGAATACAAACTTAATGTTCTTTGATAATATACAAGGGCTATTTTAGTCCGGCATGATTAGGAGCGATGAGGATTTAGCTTAAGGTGATAATGTGGATGCATCAGAAGTAAATGATACTTCTAAATTTTTAAAAAAATGCCCTTTCACATTATTGGATATTTGGTGTAGCAAGAGGCTTTGCCCAAGATGACATTATTGTACCGTGTAATGACATACGCTAACCATTATAAGAGTGTAAAGCAAAGAAAAGAAGGACGACAATGGCATATAGAAGCATTGACAGTGAAAATTGCCAATGTTGACAGAGGCAGAGTCCATACCACATCTCAAAGTTCTAGCAAATGACAATGCTGCAAAACTCCAGAAACACCAGCTGCAGTGATATTTCCACACCTACTGCACCAAAATAAATAATCTCAATATGATAGTAAGTCATTTACAACCTTGTCAGCATGAGATAGTACCTAGTCCTTTTTTTTTTTTTTTGAAGATAGTACCTAGTCTAACAAGCAAGTTCTCCAGAAGAAGAGAAAAGAACAGAAACAAGAAAAAACACATAAATTTCCGAGGCAAAATAACCAAAAGAAGACGAGTGGAATGGAGGCACAACGTTGTTCTTGAATTTTCACATGCCACCAAAAAAAAAGGAAAAAGAAAAGAAAAGAAGGAAAGCCAACTGATAGTCAGAATATAACTTGGTAGGTTTGCTTAAAAATGGAAAGAAGAACCACAGTTATGAAATCATGATGCTAATAGAAAACGGAGGTCCTCCACTTCATGCATCTATTTGACTTATCAAATGAAAACATGAGCAAAAAGAAATTCCCTCGACTCCTAGAAAAGTGCGCTTACACACATATTCTCACTTACGGTGTTCCCCGGCCTATATGGAGTGTAGAGGGCATAAGAACCGTTGTCCTGTATTTACTCTTTTTACTTTCCAAGCAAAAGATCAACATCATACATACTTGAACTCTTGTAAATTCACAGTAATCTATTGAAGAACTTCCCTCTTAAAAGGTAATCCCTTAGAAAGAAAAGATAAAGGTCGGTAGGGCTTAGATGGAAAGACGAGGCAAAGTGACATTCCTTTCATCTGCGAAACACAAGGAATTCATGTGTATGTGATTTGTTGCTCAATGCATTAAGGAATCAACTACAAACCCTTCGCATACGCAAGTTATTGCATGTCAAACAAGTTCAGCGAAAAAAGAAAAAAGAAGTCGGATAAAATGGAGTGGAGCACTTGACCCAGCCTGGATAGGACCCATGTGTAACATTGAGACAATAATTCCCATTCCCTTTCTGGGAAGTATTGAGGCACAATTTTGCCGCAGCCAGACTAATACAATTCAACCCATTTCATGAAAAAAATGTGACCAATTAACCAACCAACAAAACTACTTGTTACAAAAAACATCCACGAGGAAATCAAATAACTTAAGGTGAGGCCTATGAGACGCCCTAAAATAACAAAGTAACTTAAGTACCTTATATCCACAGCTTGAAGAGACCTGCATATTCCAGCTAATTTAATCAATCCCACATCAGAAACATTTGAACCAGAGATGTCAAGGATCTCCCATGAACCATCAGCCAAAGAAACAATTACATTGTCATCAAGTAACCGTCTCCTCCGAGCAATTGCTGCCACTGCCATCTGCCAATAGCAAACCATGAGAACAGGGGAAGCCGTGTCTCCTATAACAAAATCTTCTCATTAAAATGTAGAAAAGGACCATTGACACTAAAACATATTACGACCGACTCAAACCTATTAATTCTTGTTGACTTTATTTCCATAAAAGAAAAATGAAGTCTGCTTTAAACAATGTGGGTATCTTTTAGGCCTTTTTCCTATGAGCTACACCTGAACAAGGCACTAATGGTGTTGAGTCTCAACCATTTCTGTTTCCCGTGTAACAAGTAACATGCGTGATGCACTCTAGCACCCAGCATGCTATGTATCCTCAAAAAATTAATCTCTCAAATGTCCAATCCATCATGCCGGCAGAAGATTACATTCACATCTTAAGGTCCATGATTCTCCCTTTTATACACATGAAATAAATGCAAACTAGAGCTCCAACACCTGCCCTATTTGGTTACAGTCTTAGCCTGGGTTCTAATCATAGCAAGGGTACTTATGATTTATTGACTAGCTTATTAGCGCATGATATATAATACTAATCTAGATATCTTACTCCCAACATGCTTGAGAAAACTGGCAACACACCTTGGTATAGACCATGGACATTGAAAAAAATATATATTTGGCAATACACTTGTCCCTTTTTTTTTTTTGGCCCCTCTTGTAAAAAAGGGGGGGGGGGGGGGGGGCGGGGTTTGGAATTCATTCAAAAGGTTTCAGACCCCGGACCCAAATCATCAAACAAATGCTTCTACATAAATTACAGATATTTATTTCTGATTTGAGCAGAACTGAAGAATAATACTTGCAGTTTCCATATTGTTTGGTTGTCTAATGGGACTTGGGAAGGCAGAGTAGAAATTACTATGCCGGAGAGTCCATAAGCTGTTCCTAAAAACAATGAGCAGACTCATCCGGTATCCAACATCTCAGGGAGTAATTTATGACTAAGATGAAGTAGGTTATATGCACAAGCATCAACTAGACAAAAAATGCATGAAGGGCATGTTTTGCACTAACAATATCTTTTATATCATAGCATGACTGTTTATATTCACAATACTCATAGAATACCATCCTATGTATAGACTACGTGAGTAGACAAGTACCATAACCATTTGGCATTCAAGAACTGAAATGCTGCAAAGCCATGGAAAAAAAAAAACTACTGAGTTTCTTGCTTGTCATGTTAATTAATGCATAAAACAATGGTGTGCGGACTAGATAGATAATCAAACTGATTATAGAAAAGCGACATTCTCATGTAGACATTCTAAATTAAAATATGGTTCTTCCACATTCTTCCTCAGAGGGGATAAATCAGAACGCCACATCAATGTTCAACATGTAGAAAAAAACACATCCTTATGATTACCCTCAAACTATACACATCCCGACACCAACAAATGTCATCTTTTCCTGATTTTGACATTCATTCTTTGCATGACCTATGCATGGCATGTTAAGATGTGAACCCTTGATAACACAAAGCTGCTTAGGTGAAGGCAACTTAAAAATGACATGACAACTGATGCCATAGAGGAAACAGCTTCTCATCACAACATCAAAGAACAAGGAAAAGTTCTCTACTCTCTGGCAAAATTTGATGAGAACAACAGAACCAAACACAAATAATGAGTTGGCGCATACAATAGAGTAGGACTCTAAAGGACAGTTTCACAACATGAGTATGCTCACATTCCTCTTCATGCACAGATTGCCCAAAAATTATCTCCAGTCGCAAGAGTTAACTTCACACAACCATACATGAGAAGACTCCAGATCAAAACCTTAATATCCGAAGGGAACGTAACAGCAATCTCTTCCAAATCTGCAATTATATCCTCCAAGTGCTTGCCGACAACCCCTACACACAGACTGACTAGACTTGGTGGCTTCGACCTCCTGATTTGCGGCCCTATATGGACAACCACGATGCAGTGAGTAAACATAGCAGATTCATATCCCATACTAGCCCAAACTCACACCGAAATACCTATAGAACAATAAGCTACGGTACGATATCCATTCACAGCAATAGCATGAGAAGCAGAATCATTCGATATCATTTATCGCAAAACCTACATTGAAAAAAAAGGAAAAAAGGAAATAAAATACTGCGCCCCAGCTTCTGGACAGAAACGCAGGATTCAGAGGTTAAAGCTTCATCCACAAAACAGCACATCACAACCGACGAGGTAAAAGAGATTATAACGATCAAACCAGCTTACAAAGAGAAACATCGTTCTTATGGCGGCTAAAATTTACAGCACGCGGCATCGAGAACTCGTTCTAGCTCAACGAGAAAAGGACATCCTCGCCAACGACACGATCGATCACTCGATCACTCGATACACGTACGAACTCAAATCAGAAACAAGTAACAACACGATCGATCATATCGGCACGGCGGACATGTACGAACAGGCGAGAACGGGAGAGAAAGAGACCTGACGATTGGAGCGAGGAGGCGAATTTACGATCTGAACTGGAGTTGGAGACGAAATCGAGTTTGGGAGTGGGATCGGTGACGGCGGCCAACTTTGCTTTGCCCTTTTCCATGAAAATTGGGGCGACCAAGATGAGAGAGAGAGGGAGAAGGTCGCCGAGTTTCGCCGAGTTTCAATAGCGAAGAAATAATATCAGTGATGGGGCAACCGTATCATGGAAGCACAAGAGGAGGCCGGCGCAACCGACTTTGGCAAGGCAATCGCGAGTTGTAGTTTTGGCCGTACCGTAATCAATTAATTAAGCTTGTGTGGGATTTTAGTCCTTAATTTGAACTTCGGACTTGATTTTTCTTTTGTATTAGACATAAATAATTATTATTCTTTTACAATTTAATTTTGAGTTAATACCACAAAAACTCTAAACTGATATACTTGTATCAACTTTATCTTAAACTATTTTTTTGATCACAAAAATTCTTCAAATGATATACTTATGACAAATTTATCCATAATTAGTTCTCGTTAAATTTAGCGTCGAATTGCCGAATTGGACGGCACGTGACAGTTCACGGGTATACAGTTTGAGATTCTTATATTCTATTTATTACATGTGTATCAATTTGGAATATTTCGTGGTATTAATCGAGTTTAATGAATGATAAATTTGTCGCTAATAATTTGGGGTTCTTCATGGTAAAAAAAATTAATTTATGGTATATTTATCACAAATGTATCAGTATGAAATTTTTTATTGTAAAAAAAAATTAGAGTAAATTTGTTACAAGTGTCAATTTGAAATTTTCAATGATAAAAAAATAGCTTATGATAAATTTATGACATGTGTATCAGTTTGGAAATTTTCGCGGTATTAGCCCTTAAATTCCTCCAAACATAAAATGTTATTCAAATTTCAAAAAAATGTTATTTAAAGTTACATACTGTGAATGTTTATTAGGTAAATAAAGTACGGCACCACGCACGATTGGAATAAAACCAAAATAAAAGTCAATCCAAGCAAGATAGATATCGAGGGGCTGAGAAATTTCTTGCAATGCCAGTGCATTTTTAAAAGCAAGTGGATCGGTACCCGTGGATACAATTTGCTCGCTTCTATAATTTTTTTTTGGTTTGAAAACTCATAAGAAAAATTGAATTTTAAAAGAGAAACCAGGCTCTACTCTCTAGCATCCGCGCTCTCGGGGCCCAGCACGGGGAATTAGCACAAAATCGACAGGGGACTAATGCCCGGCCTAGGGTGCTCCGGCCTCGCCAACCTAGGCATGACCCCCCCGCTTGACTTTCCCATGTGATTTTCGGACACTTCCAGATTCTTCTTCGGAGACGCGAGAAAAAGAAAAAAGAAATCGTGTTTTCCTTCTTCTTTTTTCGATTTTCTTTTTTTCAAAATATTTTTTTTTTAACCAGTTCAGCCCAAAAAAGAAAGGAGATTATTATGTAGATTTGCTTTTATCCGGATATGCGAATTGGACGGGGCCTTGTGCTTATCTTTTCCTGCTTTCTCGATTCTTCTTCTCTCCATCGAGGCGCCAAACATCAGAACAAAGCTGCTTTAGCGGGACCCACCCGGCGCGACCCGAATCTTGGGACCGCCACCCCGCGGTCGGGGCGCGTTCCCTTTACGCGTAACGCGCGATCGTCACAGCCATCCCCTCGCGTCCCGCATCAGGCAAAACCATCGCCGTCTACCTAATCCGGCGAATCATCTGGACCGCCCCAAGTTTCCTCGAAGCAAAGGGCATTCAGCACGGGGCCCACCACAGGTTCATTTCGTGTGGTTGATATTAAACCGCCTCCACCGGCCTCTATATAGGCCCCCCTCCTGGCTCCAGGGTCTCTCAGAGTTGCGATTTCGGTCTCGTGATCAGCTTCACCGATATTTCCTCAGGTAAGCCTACGAATTTGCTTCGAGCCTTTCTTTCTCGTTCTGTAATTGTAGGGTTTTCTTGGGTTCTTTGTTCTTGTTATGAAGTTGGTCTTTCTCTGGGGTTCATGTTTTCTGCTAGCGATCATGGTTGATGGGTTAGGGAATGATTGTGGATGAGCTTGTCGTGGAGAAGCTCGGTTCATGTGAAGTTGTTCTTGGTTGAACGTTTTCTAGTTGCTGTGATTTATGTCTGATCTCTTGTCTTTCATGTGATCTTTGTTCTAGTTTACGCTTGTTGTTTCTTGAAGATTATCCGGGGCACCTGTGCGGTGTTGCATCCGTAATCCTGCGTTCTGTTAGTCGTCATGGGCTTGGTTTTGGTGACATGCCGTTGGTTGAGCTGGCTGTGAAAGAACCCTGTGTCTTGATTCGAGAAATAGGGGCTGGAGAGTGGGATCCCTTTGGGGCTCGGAATAGTTTCCCTGTGTCTTGGTTTTTTTGAGAAATTGGATCTGGAGATTGGAATTCCTCGAGGGTTCGGAATAGCTTTGATTAGACTATGTTGATGCTCTGTTGAGATCTCCATGTATTCACGTTCTCTTGCCACAAACTCGCTGGTTCATGGTGAATTGGTTCCTCTCTTGATGAACAAGAATACAGCTTCTATTTCTTTTCCATGGTTGGATGTGGTGTACAACTTTGCCATGTCTAGTTTAGTATTACCGAATTGCGTGTATCCGCCTAGCTCATTGAGTCTGAGCTGGTTGTACATGATTTGTTGCTGTTCGATTGCTTGATCTGGACCGTATCATTGGTTGAACTTATCTTGTCACTGCTAGTTGTTTCACCACAAAATATTCTCGATTTGCAGCAGCAGTCGTGTACGGCAGCATCCTCTTTTCTTCGGTTCTAGAAGTCTAAACCCAGCAAATTACATGGTTGAAGGGGAATTCGAGCTTCCAACTGCGTTCGACCCATTCGCTGAGGGCAAGGACACTGGTGCCCGGGGGCAAAAGAGTATGTTCACATCCGCATCCAGCAAAGGAATGGAAAGAAGAGCTTGACCACCGTGCAGGGGCTGAAGAAAGAATTCAGCTACGAGAAGATCCTCAAGGATCTGAAGAAAGAGTTCTGTTGTAATGGGAATGTTGTCCAAGACAAGGAGCTTGGAAAAATCATTCAACTGCAAGGCGATCAGCGGAAGAACGTTTCCCAGTTTCTGGTCCAGGCCGGCCTCGTGAAGAAGGACCAGATCAAGATCCATGGTTTTTAAGGAAGCCCGGGTTGATGAAGGGTCGCCGGGTTAGCGTGTGTACTGCTATGATAACTGGTGGTGCTTTTGCTTTTGTGTGGGTTCTGTAGGATCGTCAATAATCCGGTGGCTCTGACTGCTGGAGAAGTCGTTAGGTCGTGTTTTTCCTCCTTTTGGTTTCTAAAAACTTCAATGGGATGTTATGGTCCTTCGTGGAGAATGGAATTTGGAAGGTCAGATATTGATATTATAACTTCTCTCGTGTTGATATGTTTGCGCTCGATTTCCAAACCATGGTGCAGTGATTTTAAGGTCGAGAAAATCTCTTTTGACAAAAAAGGCGGGATAGATCTATATTCTATCGTAGCTTGACCAAGTGAATGTTCATAGTCTTCATCCTACCTTTACTAACACGCTCAAAGAACATGTTCACACTGAATCGGTGATCGGTCATCGAATCTTAATCACAAGCATATTGCTTAATGCACTTTATGAGACGGAGTTCTCGTCGGAAGTCTAATCTTGTTACATGGCAATTGCGTGGGTAGGCAATTAAAGAACCATGAAACATAGCTGCGGTGCAGCATGTGCTGTCATTTCTCCATTTCGTCCATTCAAGAGTTAATATGTGCACTGTTCTCCCCACGGCTTCGAGACGTCTAGGGAGGATTCTCATCCTTCTCTTAAGAACAGATAGATGTAGAGCGGCTCCTTTTAGAAGAATTTGACAACATCATCAATTACTTCATTTATGGTAAACCTTGAGCACTATGACAACAATTTGAACTGTCAAATCAGGAAGGAAGGGAAAACAAAACACTGCAAGCAACATCAATGTTCTTCCGTACTCGGTTTTGCCACTCACCGGTTTCGGAACCATGAAGGTTCGAACGAGAGGATTTTACCACAATTTACAACAGTGAAGAAGCAGCTTCTTCAGCCAGGCGGTGTTTTCAAATGGCCTCTCCTCTCATAGTGATATTCCGGGTCAAGTACGTCGAAGGAAAACAGCTTCCGTATTTTAGATCGCTTAACTTCAATTTACAATAGTTCATCCATAGACGTGGAAGAGGCCCCCTAGTTATTGACTGGTGCCTAGAAGAGTCTCCCCTGATGTTGGTTGCCACTTCTCATCATTGCGCAGAACTCCTGGTAGTTGATTCTGCCGTCCTGCCAACACGAGCAAAACGTATAAACTCGTGATGCTAACGCGGTTGCTTTCGTGGGAGTTCTGTAGTTTCCAATTTCATTATCCGTGAAGAAAATAGACGTGTTCAATAAGATCAGGCTTTATTTTCGAGTCAGCCATCTGGAAAGGAGGAAATTTACCACCGATGAAGGGGTTCTTTGGTTTTACTAAGCATAATCCTCAATAGGCAATAGGGAACAAAGCAATGAAACAGCAGAAAAATGCACGGTCAAGATGACATACCAACACTTTTCCTCACAAAAGAAAGGATAAAATTAAAAGATCAGAATGCTCACAACCGTGTGAGGTAAACATCAACCAGATTTTTTTTTTGGGAAACAAAAGCAACCTTAATTCAAAGGAAATCAAACTCACATTGTCTGTGTCAACTTCTGCTATAATATCTTTAATGGTATCTTCATCTCCCATTCCATATCCTCTCATGGCAGTCTCAATTTCATCCATTGTGATGAACCTGCAAAAATCAAGAAAATGATAATCACTTGTATCAGCAGTTGTTTTTACCCTTTACACAGACAAGGGAGAAACGCATCAAATAGAATTTGATGCATGAAATTCCTTTCATAAATTGTGGTTGTGGGTATAATCCAGTAGATTCATATTCAATGTGTGGAGAGATGGACCATGAAATTCAGTGTGACGAGTCCTGATTCTTGACCAGCTTATGACGTGGGAAGGGAACACTTACCCACTGTTATCCTTATCGAAATGCTGGAAGGCTATGTATAGATGTTCTTCTCTCTCTAGCTTGTGTCTATGCATTGTAGCTGTTATGAACTCAATGTAGTCAATACTTCCATTTCCATCCACATCAGCCTGAAGTACAGAAAAAGGATATCAGTTGCACCAATTCGAATTCCTCACACCAATAAAAAGAACAAAAAAAAAAAAACAAATTGAATAAGTTGGGCACTCCATAATATATATCTTACTGCTTCCATCAGCTGCTTCACTTCTGCCTCTGTGAGCTTGGATCCAAGCCGAGCTAATCCTGTCTTCAGCTCCTCATAGGTGATCGTTCCACTCTTGTCAGTATCCATATTTGCGAACATTGCTTTTAACCCGTGAATATCGTCTTCAGATAGATTTTCAGCAATTACCTATTTTTAGTTTACAATAGCAAAGTTATAAGCATGAAATGATTGCCTAATCAATCTATGTACTAAGACTTGGAAGTAGCATTTTGAACTAAACATATTGCCAATCAATTAGCAAAGGCGATCAATTTGAATTTGTTAACATTGGAAACACTCCCATTTAGAAACAATCCCTTCAGTTACACTTGTATACTCTTTCAGCAAATACAAACAGGGACAACAAGAAACAAGATGCACTCCAATAATTCAGGGCCTAACCTTCAGAGCAAGTTTCTTCAGCTTGTTCATTGCTCTGAATTGCTTCATTCTTGAAAGGACAGCACTGTCTATTGGCTTGTCTGATGCATCTCCACCTTCCTTAATCCAATGATGCTCTGCATGAGATAGAAATATCAGGTGGTTGATCAGAAGAGAATATAAGCTTCCAATGTACCGGCAAGTTCGACATTTGGACTATATCCAGAGAAATAACATGCCAGAAGAGGACTCCTAAGAATCTCATTAGTCATAAACTCAAGCTTAGATAATAAAGCTAGCATTTCTGCATTTCTCAAGCAGCATGAAGGCTTCCAAGCCCAAAGGATTCTACAAAATTGACTGACATCAAACATTTCTAGGAGCACGTGTCTTGTAAGGCAGAAGTAAAATCACCTAAAACCTGGGCAGAAGTAATCCGTTTCTTGGGGTCCTTTGTTAACATTCTCTTGACGAGGTCCTTAGCACTAGGGGATATAGTTGGCCATGGTTGACTTTCAAAATCAATCTCTCCTTGCAGTATCGCGTCAAATATTCCCTTCTCAGTTTCTGCAAAGCACACTTATTAGATACTATGATGCCAAAACCATGCACCACTTTACCGTCTGGCATGGTTCTGAAGAGCTTACTGAAGTACGTACTCCTAAGAGCACGAAGAATTATGTAAGAAAACAAGAAAAAAGAGAAGGATATAGTCTTTACCTGCCCAAAATGGAGGCACGCCACTGAGTAGGATATAAAGTATGACTCCTGCGCTCCATATGTCTATTTCCTTCCCGTAACTGCGCCGCAAAACCTCAGGAGCAACATAGTAAGCACTCCCTACAATATCCCGGTACACCTTGCCTGGAAAATAAAAAGTGAGCAATGGAAACAGCCAAAAATGCAATATGCATAATTATGCTAAGTAAGATCCACTCGATTTCTTCTGAAGTTTGAGAGCTGTGACAGAACATAAAGTTGAGCCTAACTGCAAAGTTACTTTCCTAAGCAACAGCAGATCTCAGTTATTCAATTTTCACTTGCAAGCAACAACTGCCTTTCAAGCATCTAGCGATTAGCATTGTACAAGACATCAGGGAGCTGCTACATTCTTTGAAGGAAATAAACAACACAATTTTGTGCCAAATAACATTCTTCTGTAGAAAATTATACGGCAACGCAGCATCTAACCCCCTAAAAAGAGGGTAGTATACAGTGTCGAAATCCACAACCTTCTGATACGAGTAAGTTCACGCCAAAACTTAACTAGAGCCGAGGAATACATATATTTATGAAAGAATTATCAGCTCATTGTTACACCCTTCGTGTGTCATGATCTTACATGCACTCTGGACTCCCTGAAAAACTGACTGGCACCATTCTAATATTTCCTCACCGTCAGTTCTAAAAGGAAAACATATTAGGATAGACAAAAGACAACAGCTTCTTTTACAAAAGCCAGAGCTGAAAATTCAATATACCCTAAAATTGAAAACTATTTAACATTTCAATTCCAAAAGTGAAACGTGGTCCATTTCATTCGATAACACCAGTCATTAACCAACCAAACAAGGAGAATTTGCTAGTGGAAACTAGAATATCTACCTTCTTGGATGAACACAGACAAACCGAAATCCGTAGCCTTCAAGGGGGCTTTCTCATCCCTGCTAGCCAACAAGAAGTTCTCAGGCTTGAGATCCCTATGCATAACACCCATGAAATGGCAGGCATGAACAACATTGACAATCGCCTACAGATTGTAGCCGCAGCTCTCTCGGTGTAGTGCCCCTTCGCAATGATCCTATCGAAAAGCTCGCCACCAGCACAGAGCTCCATCACAAGGTGAACCGATTGCTTGTCCTCATAAGCACCCTTGAACTCCACAATGTTGGGCTGGCCACTCAAATGCTGCATGATCTGAATCTCCCTCCTCATGTCCTCCTTATCATTCTTGGACACAAGCTTCCTCTTTGAAATGGACTTACAAGCATATTGCCTACCAGTGGAAATCTCATTACAGAGAAAGGTGACACCAAACTGACCTCTACCCAGTTCTTTCCAAGTGTGTAGTGGGACTTCATAGGGCTTGCCCAGGATTGTGTCCAACTTCTGGACTGGCTTGGGGCTTGGGACTGGGACTGAGGGCTTGAACGCAACTTGCTGGGGTTGATAATGATTCGAAGGAGGCTTGTGCTGAGTAACCACGACAGGTTGCTGCTGCTGTTGCTGTTGTTCATAGGGTCTCTGGTAATTCGCAACCCCAGATCTGTATCCATTCTGCCGTGGCTCTGGAGCTTTTTCCTTAGTGAGACAACAGCCCATGTCTTTATTCCTCTCCGGCGAGAAGAAACGATTATCAGAATCGGAGAAAAGATCGGACTCCGGAATCAGGAATTGTGCAGAATGCGCTGAGATTCCAGGGAAACAGAGAGAGAAAGTTTCACTCTTTTACTCACGAGCCGATGGATGAATCTTGGGTCAGCGATTACGCGAGGGAAGGACGGATGATTCGTGAGATGAACTGAATTTGGGAGAGAATCAGCGGAGGCTGCGACACAACAAGGCAGCTTTGGATTGGGATTTGGGAGATTTTCTTAAAGGAAAACGTGTTCAGGAAATGAGAGAAAAGGCAAATCTTGATTGGAACGAAACACTGCTTCATGAAAACAAAGAACTTGGGGTCAACTGTTGAATTAAGTCGAGATGTTGACTTTTATTGACTTGGTAAAACGTGATATACGCAGCTGACAAATTTTTCTCTCGCCCCACCAAAGTGGCTGCCAATTGCCATAAAAGAGGTCGCTCGTGTCTAACGAGCATGTCGCGATGGAATATTTTCGTGATTCTATTATCTAAACGTGGCATATGTCGCAGGGTGCGGTGACAAGTTCATCAATTTCGAACCTTTTCATTGGGTGAAATTATTATGACTCTAATCCTATTATTTCATAACGGGATTAAGAATCTTATAACTTAATCTTAACATTTCGTAATGTGATAAATTAACTTCGAAAATTGCGACTCGTCGACTGAAGATTCATCGAGCGAGAGAACACCCAAATCACTTTCAAAAAGTTGAAAAGTTTAAAGCATGTCGGATAATCAGTGGATGAAAAAAAAAAAAACAATTTTGTATTGTTAAAGCAAGAATCTGCGACCCGTGGCTGTCGGGATGCACGAACCAATGCCATATCGCCTTTTCGGTGAAATATTAATCGTTTTTCGTCGATGCGTGAGCGGTCGATTACTCAAATTACGTGTAGGATAAGGTTTGGTGGGGGGGAAGAACGCAGTCGTCCTGGTTATAATGACCTGCGAAGTTTCCTAAGGAGGGTCGTTTCGGAAAATTCCCCATTTTCTATCTTGCATATTATTCCACCTCCTTATTTTCCTACTTTTCAATTGTTTATGTTGGGAATTCTTCTTGCTTTTTTCCCTCTTTTGCCCGACGGCTTTTATAAACTATCTTCGAACATTCCACAAAATTCACACTATTGTAGCATATTTGATAACGATTATGATCTAAAAATTAATTCTTATTATAACCATATTTTCTAATTTTTTTCCTTGAATGATTTTTAGATAATCAGAACGCGTTTGGTAACTGTACAAAATTTCTGTTCTTGAATACAACCAAGTGACGAGAATTCTTATTAAAAAAATTTCATCTTTTTCATAGTAACGCGTTTAGTTTTTTTAAAATTTCCCCCTTTTTTTAAAAATTATTTTTCATTTTTCAAATTTTATTAAATTTTTTAATCCCCTTTTTTTAAAATTTTACTTTTTTGGTTAAATTTTAAAGCTTATTTTTAAATTTTATTTTAAGAAATGTATTTAAAAAAATTAGTTGTTAGTAAGTTTTCAAATCTAATTTTAATTTTTTTTAGTTTAGAAGTCCACGTAGAGGCGCACATGAACTTAATTTTTTTAAAAGAATTGAGACTTTGATTTTTCTTTTATGATTATCAAAAGTGATTATCTTTTCAGAATCATTTTTTTTACTCCTATCTGGGAAACAGAATCAGAGAATCAAAATCATTGCAAAATAAACCCTTAATATATTCTCTCGAGACCATTTTTTCATTTCTCAAAAGAGAGTTGAAAAACTAAAATGAATGAGTTCGCTGGGCTTTTTCAAACTCAATGATGACTACACTAGAGACTAGAGAAAATCGTCAAAAAAAGTCATAAACATTTTTTGTACTTTTACTAGTTCAATCATAAATCTTTTAAGTTTACCAATTTAGTTCTAGACATTTTCGTTTTTTGCCAATTCAGTTCTATTGACTGAAAATCGTTGATATAGATGGTGACGATCCTACGCGCACCACCGATACTGATATGGATAATTTTTAATAATATTTTAATATTTTTTGAATATTTCATATTGTTCATTTTTCTTTTTTTTCTTTTCTTTTTTTTGATAGAGGTCGAGGTCGAAAGGAAAAAGAAAAGAAGGAAAAAAATAAATAAAAATATATTTTTTAAAAATATTATTAAAAATTATCCACGTCAATTTTGGCGGTGCCACGCTAGGACGTGGTCGTACCAAAGGGGAAATTACGGATCAACACCGAAATATTAAAGAACACGCTTGATCATCGTATACTAAGATTCAACCCGGTCCCACGACATGCTCTACTGTCCGCATTATACGAGTAGTTTTTATTCATCGGTGTAAGAGCACTGTGATTACGTGGCATCAGAGATATTAGTAGCAGCTGAGGTTCACAGTGGAGACGGAGAAAAGCAAACGCGTGAATGACGGAATATTCGGCACAGAAAAGGAAAAATGCGTCATTGGCTCGATTTCCGGTCGGGGAGAGGGTTGATTGGTCAAAAGCAAAGGTCTCACCAAGTTGGCGTCTACACGGTTTTGGATTGAATTGTGAACGCACGTCCGTTTTTTCTGCCGCGTCGTGCTAACCATTGACAAGAATTTTAGAGAAATTTTTTTTTGAATAAAAACCTAAAGTGCTTTGATTTTTTTAAATAAGAATCTGAAATAGATCTTATTTCAAAAAAAGATTTGAAATGTCATTTTTATTTCAAAGAAAGATATGACCGAAAGACGTTTTCATCTTTTATCATTTTATTTTTTTCCTTTTTCCGTTTTCATTTTATTTTTTATTTTCCCTTTTTCTTTCCCTCCCCTGACGATCATTAGCCTCAAATGAGGGCTGTCCATGTCGTCATCAGGCAAGGGTCGCCTAGGCTAGCATCGGGCGATCTGACGAGGCAACCCTTGCCCTTGCCTAGGCTAGCGAGGCCCGCGTCAGGTGAGGGTCACCCAACTCCGACCCAAAGAGGGCGGCGGTCACCAGATGCCGACCCAGGCAAGGGCAACCACCTCTCGATGATGGCATGGGCAGCCCTCACCTGAGGTCGACGTTGGTTGGGGAAGGGTAAAAAAAGGAAAAAGAAAAAGAAAAGAAAAAAAGGAGAAAAAGAAAAAAAATTGAAATGGTAAAAATGAAAATGCCATTTTGCTAGGCATTTCTTTGAAACAAAGAGGGCACTTCAGATCTTCTTTCAAATAAGGTCCATTTCAAACCTTTATTTGAAAAAATCAGAGCTCTTCAAGCCCTTATTTGAAATTTGCCTAGAATTTTATTCTATCTTTATCCATATTTCACATAACCTGTCAATGAAATTCGAGGGTAATGCATGTTGGTCCCCAAAAGTTTTTTACATTATTGTAGGTGTTAACTTCTAATTATCTTTTTCCTCGGTATATGCAAACGCGACTTCTAAAGGGTAAACAATATATCCCACTTCTTTTTTTGTTGTTGAAGAAACTGTCTCTTTTCCCTTAATTGACATAAGAAATAAAAAATATATATAGAAAATGAGAGAAAATGAAATTAATTAAAATACTAATAGTAGAGAAAACAAATATCAACAATACTATTAGAAAATAAGAATTTGTTAACATTTGATAAACATATCCACTTTAATAAAACTAAAGAAGATATCCTATGACAAATAAGAATATATTAGATATAAACAACGTTAGGGGAAGAGGAACTCTTATGAGTAATGAAATAACAAATGGGAGAAGCTATCTTTTTTTCTTTTCTTTTTTTTTTGGGTAAGGTAAGATATGCATTAACCAATCAAAGCGTAGATTTACAAGACGAAACCCGACATCACAAGGAGAAGCCTTGCACGCATAGTGACACCAGGAGATAAAACTACATGTGCAAGGGTGTCACGGGTTCAAAACAAAAAGATGGGAGTAGCAACCTAAGGAAGAATAGGGAGAAGCTATCGTTTATCTTATCGTGATCTCATTAATCGAAAGTTGGCTACAAGATGACACCCATGGATAGACAATCGTTTAAAAAGACTATTCTGTATGTGATTCTTTAGTTTGTTACGAAAAGCACACGGCCAACTTTTGCTTAATCTATTTCCAAATCAGCCTCCTAATTCTTTCTCATTGGCAACAAGACACTTTGCGAAGCACAGATTGACGATATTAGAGTTGAAACTCCGATAACTCACCCCAAGTATGGGAGGCTACTGTATCTACCTATCTAGTGATAGTCAATGAAGTTGACGTGAAGTCTATCTCCCTCATCGTCACCCCCCTAAGTTGAGAGAATATGTTTGTCTTCCCTTCATTAACAGGAATACTCTCGAATTTTACATCTCAGAGTTTAGATAAAGTAGTTTAAGGACTTGCTCAGGTCCAAGTTTTTTTTTTTACGGGAAAAAATTA
This sequence comes from Psidium friedrichsthalianum, assembly GCA_019149425.1. Classification (NCBI taxonomy): domain Eukaryota; kingdom Viridiplantae; phylum Streptophyta; class Magnoliopsida; order Myrtales; family Myrtaceae; genus Psidium; species Psidium friedrichsthalianum. The sequence goes on along the minus strand of JAGVVM010019201.1, from coordinate 47,734 downwards.
AAATTCTATTTAGTTAGCCAAGCGAATAAAGGTCCTCTCTGGTGCCTAATTAGTCGGCTGGGACCTTTATTGGTTTGGCTAAATGGTGTTTGGAAGATTAAAGCCCAGTTGTTCCCTAGGCATAGTTGGGCTGTGAACGAAGTTGGTTTGTTATGTGGCCGAGGATAGTTTTGTATACTAGGAAAACTTTATGTTAAATCGTGGCATACCCACAATTTATGCTACCCACGCTTTTTACATGTTATGAGCGGAACGAAATCACTAAATTTAATGAGTACAGTTTCACAAAAACTAGAAGCCATCAGAGGATTCTTTTTATTGGGAAAAATGTTTCATTAGAGATATTTCTGATAAATTATGTTGAATTCCATTCTAACAATAGTTGCTGTTCAAATAAAGGGAAACTGTGATAAGCCATCTCATTAAATTTGCGTGAAGTTCACTAGCCCAACTTTTCGATATCCTTTGTTGGTGATTTCTTTATCTAACAAGCAAGATCCCTATAATCCATGTCGGATGGAAATAGAATGATTATCATGATTTGAAATTATGAACGAATTATAGAAAAGAAAAAGAATACATCATGACTCGAGAATATGATCATCTCATTCAACATACTGCCGTATGCTAATAATCCCTTAATGACATTGTGCATGTGGTAGCGTTCACAACTTTTATAGGTAAAGTAATTCAACAAACATAAATAATTTCAATTAGCTGCCTTGATTGAGATATTATAATATGCTCTATCCACCAATACGCTTGTAGCTAGCATTTTTTTAACTTGTCATCAAGATGACAATTGTATGCGACTCATACCTTTTGTTTGTATAAAAAAAAAATCAGGGGTTCGGGCAAATAACTATTCACCATGATTAGTTCATACACACTATTCGAATGGATAATTTCAAGCTCACGAACTAGAAATCTTATGATATTCCAATCAATTAAGCCAAACTTGAGGGTTTTGTGATTTACTCTTAGGCTCTGTACATTTCACTGAAAATGATGTATTCCCGAAAAATGTAAAATATTCTTCAGAAAGTTATTTTTCAAGAAAGTAACAATATTTTTCGGTGTTCGGCTGAAACCTAAAAATGGATTAGAAAATACTTTTCGCCATTCGATAAAGAAAGTCAATTTTCTCCATGCACTCATTTTAATAATTTTCATCATTAGTTTTTATTTATTATTTTTAAAATTTTAATTTCTAATTATTTTTATTTTTTATTTTATTTTTTATTTTCACTTCTTATTCGGCCAGTCGTTGGCCAAAGCGACGGTTAGTGACCGACCTCAAGGGATGCTAACCTTTGCTTGTGGTCGGGCTGTTGGTCGCCACTGCTAGTTGCCAGTTGCTAGATTTCGTAGAAAAAAAGGGAAAAAATTAGAAAATTATTAAACAAATTGTAAAAATTTTCTACCTATTTTATATTGCACGAAAGTATTTTAGAAATATCATTTATTGAGTTTTCTATGATGAATATAGAAGTGTTTAAGTAATATAGATCAGGTCAGATATGGATTGATATGATATGATTTGTTAGATTGTACTGCATAGAACTTGGTCAAAATGGATTAAATAGGTCAATATGGATTGGACAATTTTCGTCCTAAGCTGATCCACCCATTTGACAAGTCTAGTCGCGGGCCTAATTAGTAAGCGCTAATGGTGTTTAGAATATTAAAGTCCAGCCATCCCTTAGGCATAGTTGGGCTCGGAAATTGGAATGATATGTGGCCACGGATAGTTGTATATACTAGGGAAACCATATTTTTAATCTTAGCATACCACAATTTTTGAAAAAAATTAAAAAGTTTTAAATCAAGGGAAGAATGAAAAAAAAAAGAGAGTGAAAAGGAAAATAGGACAAGGAAAATAAAAAAATTTCAAAAAATATTATTAAAACTTGTTCACATCAGTGCTAGCCGCGTTGCATAAGCCATTCGGAGTCCATGTCAGCGAGTGCTAGGCAAATTAGCTAGATGGACAGGTTTCGGACTCAATTGGGCAAAAAAAGATTTAGGACTAAATTGATACAATTGTAATAGGTTGAGGACTTTTTTGTTAATAGGCTTGACCTCATTATCATTAGGCGAGGTTAATCCCACCATGGCTATGCAAGGCCAAGGTCAAACCTCGCTAGTGGCTAGGCAAGGCTCTCTCAAGGCTGACAATGCCGACCTCATCATTGCCGAGTGAGGTAGAGCCTTGCTACTGGCCTGCGGGGTCAAGCTTCACTAGTGGCTGGGGCATTTCGTTTTAAATAGAATTTGATGCATGAAATGCCTTCGATGAATTGTGGTTATAAACAAGTAAATCCATATTCAATTGTCTGAGGGGATGGACCAGAAAATTCAGCGACACAAGTCCTGATTCTTGAACAGTATATGACATATGGGAAGGGAACATTACCCACCATCATCCTTATCGAAATGCTGGAAGTCTTTGTAACGTTCATCTCTCTCTAGCTTCAGTCTATGCACTGCGGCTGTTATGAACTCATTGTAGTCGATACTTTCGTTTCCATCCACATCAGCCTGAAGTACAGAACAGGGATATCCACACCAATTCGAATTTCTCACACCAAAAGAAAAAAAAAATCAGCTTGCATAAGTCGAGCACTCCATAACATATATCTTGGTGCTTCCATCAGTTGCTTCACTTCTGCCACTGTTAGCTTCAATCCAAGCCGGCCTAATGCTGTCTTCATCACCCCATAGGTGATCGTTCCACGCTTGTCATTATCGATATTTGCAAACAATGCTTCCAACCCTTCCATATCTTCTTCAGATAGACTTCCCATGATTCCCTATTTTCAGTTTACAAAATCAAAGTCATCAGGATGAAATGATTGCCTAATCAATCTGTGTACTAAATTAAGACTTGCAAATAGCATTTTGAACTAAGATATTATCACTCAATTAGCAAAAGCAAACAATCCCTTCAGTGTATGCTCCTTCAGCAAGTACAAATAGGGACAAAACAAAACAAGATCCAGTGAAATAATTTAGGAGCTAACCTTCATAACAAGATTCTCCAACTTGTTCATTGCACTGAATTGCTCCTTTCTAGAGAGGACAGCACTGTACATTATGCCGATGGTTGGGACATTTCGTTTTTAAAATGTTCTTTAGATTTTTTTTCTTTTGGAGTCGCTTCTAATCTTTTTTGGGGTCTATTAGAAAACCCAATTAAGATGAAGGAGGACCATCTCAATCTCTCCACAACAGGAGTTCTAAGTTCGAGGACTTGCTTATGCTAATATTTCTATTAATGTCATTTCAGTACCAAATTGATTATTGTTGCCTAGGAGCAATCACACGAAACGGTTAATTTCCTTGTTGACTCATAATTTGTTTTTTCACCATACAACATGTTCATGCATTGGGTTTTCGTAGGTGTCGTTTTTATGCCATTCTACTCTAATTCTTTTTGAGTCTAGAAAGTAAAATAACAATCAAAAGCGGTAAATAAACAATCAAGGAAATGAAATAACGAGCTATTCTAACACGATCAAGGAAAAAATCCGCAACTTGTCGGGTATTAATAGGATCCGAATGAGAAAACCCAAGACATGATTGGAGATACAACAATGAATTAGACGGATTGGACATCGGTCTTGAATCCACCGTTCTCCATGCTCGCCTTCACCTCCATGGAATCCTAATGTACAAGAACTCTGACAAAAACCCTATACGAAATGGGCGATGTATTTACATTAGCACCAAAATTGATTGGGGATTGGTTCCCACATTTCTTTACAAGAAGTCTGACATAAATTTTGACGTGCATTGGCATTGCTTTTTATCAGGCTCATTGCTTTTTCCTGGTCCCCTGGTTTGAATCCTATTTTACTAGAATTACAACATTTTTACACCTTTTGCCATCCATCTATTCTATGTACTGGATGATCTAGTGGACTCAATGAATTAAAGAATTCCTGTGCTCCCGGTTCTTCTTTAGTTCATCCTGCTTGGGGAGTGTCTCCTGAAATGGGAAATGATCATCAAAAATGAATATAAGGCTCAATTGGGCTGCACAAGTGAAATAAGTGCATAGGATAGAGAATCAAACGCTTTTCATCATCCTAAGGCATTTGAATTAAAGTGTGAGTTCAATGTAAAGAAATACTTGAATATTGATGTCAGTTCGAGCAACAAAAACCATTTTCTCACCTCGAGCTACTGCTAATATTACCTCCGTTTGGCCTCGATATGAGGTGATTCTTGACAGAGATAAAAAAAATAAAACTCCACTCAAAGAGGGTTAAACAACGGATAACCTATAGTGTTTGGGATGAAAAAATGCCTCCGTCACTTCGATTATTGTACCTTTTGTGAAAAAAACCATTTACCTCGAGGAATGTGAAATATTAACTACGGTGACTCGCTGGGGAAAGTAACTAGGAGATGTTTGGAACAGATTTGCCTTTCATCATCCTGTTATGCCCCATTCTACGCATTCGATGCATTCTGTGCAATATATACACCTTTTTGGAATTGCTAAATTAAACATACATAAAGTATGGCAAACAATTCAGCTAAATAATTAACCAGCTAGATATAGATACATGTAGCCCTCTCATCAATGACAGTGTAGTTTTCTTTTACACAATCAATAATCTGAAAAAAATTATATATAACAGGGTGATTATAATCCTCTCTTAAATGCAAAAAAAAAACATAAAATGACAGACCAAATTCGAAGAGAATAAGATAGATCGCCACGGTTTTTTTAAAAAAAAATGAGCATGGTACGTACCTAGGCGCAAGCATAGAAAGTGAAGCTGGCAGCCGTTATTGCAGTGTATTATGCGTGTTGATTGCACAAATTTATTGCAGTGCATCATGCGTGTTGATTGCACAATCTTTCACGGCTATATGGGATTGAGTAAGGAGACATATACACAAGCGAAGGAGGATTGCCAAGTGTACGAGACAAGTATCGAGAAATCGAGGGCTTTCAATTAATGACTCTTCATCAAGCAGATTTGGTGTATACATACATCCAGCCCATAGAAAAAGCTCGGAACCACCATCGCAGCCCCCGGTTTTCAGAGCTTATCTCTCGGACCCACCACATATATTGATCCACCTTTGTATCACGATTTCTTATTACATTATTGCATGTTGCATGAATTTGGTCCGCCCACATTAATATAGTCGAATTTTCCCTTTTGGGTTCTGTCCACGAATCGAGCTGTGTCTCTCAAGTACCATGAAAACAGACTGGGACTGGGAGTGTACTTTTTGATGGGTTGTGGACATTGAAGTGCTATGGCTCAAACGTGTATAACAGATTGAATGGACCAAACTTGTATACCAATACTCTGGCCAAAAAGAAGAAAAAATTTATCCGCCCGTGCATACGACAAATCAAGCTATATGTAACTATATGCAACTCTGTGTGTGGGTACGACTCGCTCACGTGACGTTGAGTCATGTGGCATTTCGCCATTTACTCGACAACTCGGTTTTGCTCGACAAGTGTAACCGTCGTAATCCTAATGCATAATGACGGAACATGCATAAAAGCCAAAAGATCAAGGCATAGAAGACGAAGGTCGAGGCAAAAAAATATTCAGTCTAGGCTTCACATATCTAATGTTTTGATGGTTGAGGTTACTGAGATAATATCCTTGGACACAGCTGATTTCTGTAAGGCCCAGTCATGTTTGCTTTAGGCGCGAGTAATTCGAATACAAGATTCACGAACAATGATGGCATGGAGAAACTTTAGGGTTAAATTCGAGACAGATACAAATATGTCCGCCTTTAGAATGTTTTAGAGGCGAAGAATAAAAGCTTATAGAGGCAGATAATTATGTCTCTGTAGTGTCTTTTTTTTTCATAATGTTGAATCTCGGTGCAGATTGTAAAAGGATAGGAGAAAGAGTACGAACAAAATAGAGTCATTAGAAATTCAAATTTTTTTAACCATACAGTGCTTGTGTATATGCCGATTTAAGTTTGCAAATTAGCAAATCTCGCTATTATGTATGTATCGATTTTACTTTGCATTCTAGCAAATCTATGACTCCTATGCATATATCACTTATGTATATATCAATTCTATCTTGCACTTTACCAAATCAATTTTCGGGATCACTTTAGGAAAAGTAACAAAAAAGTTTAAAAGTCATAATACCTAGTCCTAAACTTTTTTGTATGTGTACTAATTTAGTCTATCCGGCCAATTTTGATTGGAAATCACTAATGAAAATGCCGGTCCTCAGTGAAATAAAAAAAAAAGAGAGAAAGGAAAGAGAAGAAAACTAGAAAAGGAAAAAAATCAAAGAAAATTGCTAAAACATTTCAAAAATTATCCACATGAGCGCCAGTCGAGTGGTACGCTCTGCGTTCACATCAACAATTAGCGGTCAGAAATGGCTGGAAGAATTACAATGGCAAATTTTTTAAAGATTTAGAACTGATATGACATCCATACAATAAGTTTATAACTTTTCTGTAATTATTGGGATATGTCTTTGTGCTAATTAAAAAGAACTCTCACTTGTAAAGCTTTCTAAATTTAATTACGTAACTAAAGAACTCAAACATAATTACCTTTATCACACTGATTTAGAACTAATCGATGAACTCCATCATGTGGACTATTAGTAAATGTATACTCGAATCAATATTATATCCCCATTGCACATGGAATAGTCATAAGAAGAGAAAATTACTTGATGAGTTTCATTGATTACCTGGGTTAAGGTAAAATCCTAGCACTTTCTTTCTAGATAAAACCCCTTAATCTCTTTCGCAGCATATAAAGAGTGGTTTTTTTTTTTTTTTCATCTTTCCGTTCATGCAGACCATCATCAAACCGCTTGTTCACGCGACCGTGCAGAAGTAGTCAGCGATTCTTGCATTTGGACCAAGCAAGGATCAAATGTAATCAAATCTCAACGATTTTGAATATGGACTTCATAAGTCCCTACAAATCCATCTTCTTCTTCTTCCTTTTTCATATTCCAAATGTGTAAATATTTTCAGTTTCCGAATTTTGAAGGGAAAAATTGACAGGAAACTTACGGAAACAGACCTAATTAAGCTCTCTTTTGGGCCATCATTAGGAGATTGATGCAGAGAGTAGAGTTTGTCTAATAGTCATCAGATCGTCAATTTAATTTTGTTCTTATCTTGGCAAGTCATGATAGCAAGTAGTTAACTGCATCTGTGTTTCTGCACCTTGGAGAAACGATGGTCAATCTCGTCTTTGACAACAAAAGGGTCGTTAAAGCTCAGACACAAATGGACTAACCAGCTAGAGAACAGTGGAAGATGTGTTATTAACTAGGAAAGGAAGTGACAAGAAACTGGGAGTTTCGCTAAGTAAATCGACAGTGTAAAATACAACTTCCACGGTCTTACGATTAAAAAAATAAAAAATTGACATGTGAGAGAGTCAAGTTAGGTGATTAACTAACTTGCAATATTGATAAATGTAGACCACTTAAGGGTGACAATATAGTCTTCTCTTTTACACGATGAATGACCTAAACGGTTATCTAACTAGAAAAATTTATGAACGTGGTACTTTGGTGCAAGCATAAAGAGTCAAGCTGGCAACGGTAACTCTCCTCTCTCTAACTTTTGCTCTACCTCTTTACAGAGTGCGAGAGTCGAACTCCGCACCTATAGTACTAGCGTCCCACCAATCTCTTTACCAGTAGGTCCACAGCTATATGGAATTGAGCAAGTACATAAGTTGCACAAGTGAAGGAGCATTGACCAAGTATACAAGGCAAGTATCGGGAAAGGCTTCAATAATGACTCTTCATGAAAGCAGATTCGGCTTACATCCATCCAGCCCATAGAGAAAGCTCGGAACCACCATGGCAGCCCCCGGTTTGTAGCAGTTCTCCTTTTACACGCTTATCTCTCGGACCCTCACCCACCGCACACATTCATCCACCCATTTATCACGTTTTCCATTACATTATTGTGTGACGCTTGATTTGGTCTGCCTACGTTAATAGAGACGGATTTGCCCTTTACGGGGGTCTGCTCAGAAATCCTGCTAAGTCTCTCCATTACTAAGAATGCATTATTAGACATCATGGTTAAGTGCTTCATTTGTTTCTCACCCTTATGTACAGATTGGAAGTGTGCTTAAAATGGTAATGACATAGGAGAAATTTTAGGGTAAAATTAGAGACAGATGCAAATATGTTGCAAATTCATATTTAAGTAGAATAGAATTAGGGACGGGAGTAAAGGCGACAAGTTATGTATCCGCCTTTAGAATGTTTTAGATGCAAGTGAAAAAAATCTTATTGAGGCGGATAATTATCTCTTTATAATGTGGCTTTTGGTCGCGATGTTGAATCCGATGTAGAATGTAAAAGCAAAGGAGAAAGAGCGCGGGCGAAATAAATTTATTGAAAATTCTATTTTTTTAAGCATATGCTACTTGTGTATGTGTCGATTCGTTAGGATTACCAAAAAAGTCCTAAACCTATTGCAATTGTGCTAATTCAGTCATAAACCTTTTTTTTACCAATTCAATTCTAAACCTTTTGTAATTATGCCATTTCAGTTTATTCAGTGAATTTCGGCCAACCGGTGCTGACGTAGATGTCGGCTGGTTGGCAACCCAATATTTTAAATTTTTTTGAATTTTTATATAATTTTTATTCCTTTCTTTTTTTGTTTCTTTTTCTTTTTCTTTTTTTCTTTCCCAACCTTCCCCTACCTCTAGCCGGTCACTCAGGTCCCGCGATGGACCAAAGGTGTGGTCGACGAGGTAGTGACCTTGAGGTTGACCCTCGCCTAGCCATGGCGAGGCTCGACCTCACCGTTGCTACCTCGCCTTGCGACGGTAAGGTTGCACTCTGCAATGACCGAGCAAGGCTTGGACTCTTTGGCCAGCCAATCGTCGGACCTTGGCAACTTGCTAAAGATAGGGGAGGGTTGGGGAAAAAAAAAAAGAAAAAAAGAAAGAAAAAATATATTAAAAATCATAAAAATTCAATAAAATATTAAAATATTTGGTCGCCGGTCGGCCGGCATCCATGTCACCACCAGTCGGTCAAAATTCACCGGATGGACTGAAATAGCATAATTGCAAAAATTTTAAGACTGAATTGGCAAAAAAAAAAGTTTAGGATTGAATTGGCATAATTGCAATAAGTTAAGGACTTTTTTGGTAATTTTTCTATGTCAATTCAATTCTGCACTTCAGCAAATTTCAAATTGTTATGCATATATTGGTTATGTTTGTATCCATTTTATTTTCCATTTTAGCAAATCTATCACTCTTAAGCATATACTAGTTATGAGAAATATCAGTCGCTATTTTGCACATTACCAAATCTATTTGACGATCACTTTAGTACATCTTTATTGATATTTTAAATTAGGTGCTTCACAAATAAATGAATATTGTATTCGCATCTAATAAAACTGCCTACGCTTGGTAATGATAACGAAGACTTTACGTTATCAACATGTGTGTTGTTTCTCTAAGAAATATCAGATGCATCTGCTTGGATTCATGGAAGACAAATAAAGCAATTCCCAGGAATTTTATGAAGTATCGAGACAATAGCGATCAACATTCACTATATCCAAGAGTGTATCCAATACATCGTACATGTGCTTGGATTCGTGTCCCGTGTCTTCTATTAATCGGTGAATTGAACCCACATGATGGGATTCTAATCTGCTTTGAATAAAACTCTCCATGAACTTTAGTGGGAATTTGATTGATGTGAATATTTATTTCATTATAGTTTTATGTTATTTCTCTTGTGAAAATTCGTGTCTTGAACCAACATTAAGAATAATATAACAAGTATAAGTTTGGATCTCAGGAGTATGAAACTAACTCTTCTTTTTTTTTTTTTGCGTTTCTTTCTTTTCTGCTTCTTTTTGTTACTATTGCAAATTTCCCCCGTTTTTAATTCTTATTTCTTGAACTTTGTTCTAGCCCAACTTCGAAAAAGATCGACGAGTCCTGTTGAACAAGCGTCATGCATGCACAACTTGGAAGATTGGCGACAGAGGACGACGGACTATCGAATTCAATGATCCAGAGAAAGAGAGTTTTAGGGTTTCTCTTGCTCTCTTTATTCTGTTGTCTTTTTTTTTTTATTTTTGTCAAAATTATAAAATGAAAAAAGTACCACAAAAATCTTAAATCTATTCCATTAATACCACTTAATGTTAAACCTTTTAATTACATCAATTTAATCGTAAACATCTTGCATTTATACCAATTCATTCAATCCTATCAATTTTGATCAAAAATCGCTGATATAGACACCGAAAGCCAATCTTGCTACGAGAAAAAAGTAGAATAATAAGGGGAACACACTTGCGTTGCTGCTGCAATGTTTGCACTAGATGCTCCTTGAGGTTTCGTGTATTGGGGTCTTTTCAAGTGTTAAACGCAATATCTCCCTAGCAAGATTGTGATGTTCACCAATCATCGAGTAATGTTCATGCTTTCATGTACATGGAGTAAAATATTAGTCAATTTATTGTTAGCTTATAAGTTTGAGGCCATTCCAATACAAAAACACCATTTCTAATTGGATCGTGATAGCGATAGCTAGGATTTGAACACATGATTATCAGTATCTAAACCTCGCATTACCGATTTGTGGTCGGGGATTGCATTTTGCCCAATAGAGACACAAGTTGCATCATCCACTGTTCAAGTATGTGAGAACAAATCACTTTCTTCAACACCTAGTTGTAATACTTTATTTGGTTTTCTTCATCTCAAGATGCCGTATCTCCCTTTCATGTAGTGTAGTGGCCATAAGTGAGGTGGCTCTCATCTTGCCCTCTTAAATGCTCCTTGACATTAATCTCTCTCGCTCTCTCCCCTACTCCCTCCCTCCCTCCCTTAAATGCGCCCTTATTACTTCATACATTTCCTAGGCACTCTCTCTCTCTCTCTCTCTCTCTCTCCTCCTCTCAGTGCTATTCAAGAGAGTGTTCTGTTTCAAGACTCACCTTGACACAGCTCTGACCTGATCTCCTCCAGTCTCAAGCTTAAGGATGATGATGAAGAGGTGGGTGTGTGGAGTGCTGAAACATGTTCAGCTCAGGCTCAAAGAAAAAGCTGCTGCTTATTTGTGGATGGGTGACGGAGCTGGGCCTTCAAGGACTGGGTATTTCTGCAGATTCTTGAAGAAAGCTTTCCTTGCTGCTTTCACCTGTGCTTTTGCTTTTGGTGCGTTCTATTCTCCACTTTCCCAACACTTTTGCAGCTTCTTTCTAAGCTTTTGCCAGACCAAGTCGTGCACAGTTTAGCTTTCCACAACTTTTAGCTAGCACTGAACTTCAGTTCAGAGAGACTACAGAGCGAACTCAAACTCCCTATGAGGCCATCAACCAACCTGCATGTTGTGTTGAGCCTTGAGCTTTGAGCTGATCCGAATGTTGTCATGCAACTGCTTGCATGTGCTGGGGCAAAAACCAAGTACAACAGAGTCATCATTCCCTCTTTCCAATTCAATGCAAGTTCCTGGTACAGAGAAGCATCATCGCATTATTGCATCCTAGTAATTCTCCACCTCTTCTTTCCCAATATTAATCAGCCAGAGCAGGCCGTACCTTTTTCAAATGCTTTGTAGTTTTACTATAACCAGTACTTTTTTTTTTTTTGGGGTCTGAACTATCACCAGTACTTATTTATTGGTTCATTGGGTGACATCTGCCTTCACCAGTTAAAAAGACGAATTAAACTCACTTAGGTGGAATTTACAGTCTTGCTCTTTCGCACTAGAGGGATGGTGGGACAATTAGAGGCTCAAACACTATTCCTAACTTCTAACTAGAAAAGAGTTAATGCATATAAACTCAGTCCATCGCAGTTAATGAAACAAGCGAAACCAACGAATTTCGCACACGATAGTCTCCTTACGACCGGTCTGCTTTCCCTCAAGTGCTAGAACGAGTCTACACTATAATTCCTCGGTAAGTCGGCACGAAACCTTGGCAATATGGGCAACTTATTACCTTCACAACTAGGACTTTGACTACTATATCACACAATACTTACGAGGCATGTGCTAATTTCTTTAGGTGGAGCTATTGTCGGAATAATCACAGGAGCGCTAAAGGGACAAACGACCGAGACCGGGTTCGTGAGAGGAGCAGGAATTGGGGCAGTGGCTGGGGCTGTCACTGCGGTTCAGTTGCTGGAGCTCATGGTAGATGGGGAGTCACTTTCTAAGGTACTAACTTTAGTTGCCACCTTTTGTTTTCTTTTGTGACATAAATGATCATTTCGCGGCTTATATAGATAATTATTTGAGGTTGTTCACGTGATTCATATACCCTTTTGTCGCATATGCTTGTGACAAGACTTTGTTCCTGACTTCATAAATGTCTTTGCTGTATTAAGCCTAACTTTACTCTGCCTCCTGTTTTCTGGAGAGATAGGTACAAACTGACTTTGATTTGATATTCCTCATTCTAGATATTTTCTTTGTCGATTATAAAGGCGTAGTATTTGGTATAAGAGGTAAAGGGAAACACCTATTTGACCCCCCACCAAATAAAATCAGAAAAACAAAGTATTAGCGACGTTTCTATGCGGAGATTCAAAGTTTTTACGATTTGTTTTGTACGAGGATTTTGGATCCCGACAACTTCTCGAAGTTGAAAACTCTCCTTTTCTTCTTTCTTTTTTTGTGGCAAAGAAAGTCAAAATTGATGTTTTCTCAAGTTCACTTCTTTTTGCAGGTTGCACTCCTGTGCAGCTTAGTGGATGGAAAAGTATTCATGGAGTGGGTAGGCCCTGCAGTGCTCAAAGCCTATCAATGGCAGGCAAGTAACCCAACCCCAGAAACTGTTTATCCAAATAATTTATAAAGCAAATCCAGATTAGTCAACAATAATTCATCCGGCAGATAATTATGGCTCACATTATATGATCAAGTCCTAATGCACTCAGTCTTCTTTGAACAAAAGTGAAATGAATTTGTGGGAATGCAGTGAGCACTCAGGAAACACCTTACACAGAAATTTCAGACCTTTATGACACTTTAAAGATAAAGGGCTGTCCCGAATTGCATTCAGAGGCTTCCTGAATACCATTTCCAGTCTAGTAAGATGGCCAAGATATCTGATGATGCACTCTGCTGCTCAATCTGCCTCCAGGTGAACTTCAGCTTGAAAACCGTGATAATCCCTTACAGTTTCCCTGGAATTTTATAACTGAAGAAGAATAATCATCAAAGGGGATTGCTGTGGAATTTGGCTGTAGTCCAAGTACATAAATTAACAGCTAAGTTGCTGATTGGTTTGACCTGCCTAGTTCCTTCTAGGTATATTAAGACTGGTTTGCAAAATTGGCATACTTGAGCAATGCGACAGGCTCGAGATGGGTATTTAAAAAAGCGGGTCATATTCAAATGTCCTGTACAGTTCACCAGATAGCTTGGTATCCCAATTTAGTGAACTAGTCCTAATGTGGATAGCGTTTCTCTTATTTCTAATACGATGGCCTTGGTGCTTTTCATTACGTTAAAAAGACCATGTAAGTTCGTCTTGCATGCCTGCTTGCACAAGCGCTATCATCTTATACTTAACCAATGAGTGCATGGCTTTTTGCTTCTTCAGGACTTCCAGGAAGGAGATACCGGAAGAAGGCTTCCCAAGTGCGGGCATATTTTCCATTTAGAGTGCTTGGACGCATGGCTTGTCCGGCGGGGCTCTTGCCCCATGTGTAGGGATGGCATATGTGATCACGAGAATGCCGAATGCTTCATGAATTACTTCTGAGTTTTGAGTCGCGAGGAGATTTGAGAGATTTTCTTTTGACAAATTGTAATATGCGCTCGCGCTGCAACATCAAGAAGTTGATTTGCGAAATGCTTGGGAGACTAAACATTCGGCACAGGATAAAGAGTTAACGAATAACTTGACTTTGCTGAGCTAACTTTCATATGCTTTGTATCGCTATCTGCATCCTAGGACTCGAAGACATGGACCGACTTCATAGGTCGTATAACACTCCATCTCTTACGTTCTATTTTGAGTCCTTAAAGAGTATACATGATCCATTCACACAAGTCGAATTATAATGATATCATGTTAGAGAGTCCTACCCAAAAACTTAATCTAATAGGTGGAAGAATACCACATGAATATAAAGAGCAGGCATAACTCAGTCATAACCGATGTTGGACAATAATTTTAATATAACCATTACACAAAAAAAAAGAATCTTCAAGGAACTGGTTTGGCGTGTGAAAATTGACTCGGAATATTACTTAACAATTACACAGCAAAATCAAAAGAACCTTAGAATCGAGGAATTGACAAAACTGAGTGCGTCCAAAAGAGATTCTCCAAGAAATCGGCAAGTGTTGTTGTTTACATGTATCAAATCTTGCATTCAAATCACAGCATCCTTCACCTAGAGTCGTATTATCGGGGACTGCGCCTCCCATTCCGATGAGTAAAATGCCTACATAACAGTCTGTCACTCTTTGCATGAGTTGCGGACCATTATTAACTACGAAAAAGTGTTGCTTGGAACCTTATGACCTGGCTTCTCCATTTTCTGCAACATTGCCTTTTTATTTTAGATGCAAACTAAGCAACAATGTCAAGAAATTATTGCCTTCTACATTACTATCTTTCCTTTTTACCTTTTCTAATGGCTCTCTACCTTCCTATCTTTTGCTGGTTCCTCTTCTCCTTTTCGTAACAGAGCCTCTTATTCCATTTGAGACATGGTGATTTTAGTTGGTCATGTACACCAACCAAAAGAAATCATTTAACACATTTTCCACTTAAATTCGATCCAAGTAGCTCGATAAATAATGTAAAAAAAAAAGGTTAATACCATGAAAAATTTCCAAGTAGTACTCTTGTGATAAATTTACCCTAAACTAATTCTTTTACCACAAAAAAATCCCCTCAAATTGGTATTGTTATTACAAAGTTACCCCAAATTAATTTCTTGCCACAAAAAATCTCAAATTGGTAATCTATGACAAAATTACCCTCCGTTAGTTTCCTTTAAATTGGATTAATACCACAAAAAATGTCAAATTAGTATATCTATAATAAATGGAGGGTAAAAATCCCAAATTGATATACACATCAAGTGTCATGTATAATATAACTCAGCAATTTAACAAAAAATTTAACAAAAAATAAAGAGGATAAATTTATTACAAGTGTACCAATTTAGTATTTTTTATGTTCAAAAATTTATTTTGAGATATATTTATCACAGTGTATCGGTTTGAGTTTTTTGTGGTATTAAAAAAAATCAAAAGAGAGACAATTTGGGTTGAATAAAAAGCCTCCCGAGCATCCTCTGTGGGCTGGGCCAACCCAATTTCCATCTTCGGCCCAAGAGCCAAGGCCCATTTCTTTCAACGAGCACTGTCAAAGGTACTCAGAAACCATAGAATAGGGAAAGGCATATGTCCGCCATTTTCCTGCTGCGACCTTGACTCTTCACTCCATCAACCAAGCACCAACCAAGCTCTCGCGGTGCCATTGTGGGAGAGTCTGCAGAGAGAGAGAGAGAGAGAGAGAGAATGTCGTGGCTTGCTTCGAGAGCGCTCCATGCGCCGCCGATCGACATGAGGGCACTGCGGGCCCGGTGCCCTTTGGCCATGGGCGTCGGCTGCGCTTCCGTGGTCGGCACGAGCTTGTGGCGATCGTCGTCGTCTTCGAGGCGAGCTGCCGCGCCGTTTGCTTGCTTGGGCATTTCGACTGATGCTCGTGAGTCCCCTCTTTTCCTTGTTCCTCTCTGTCAGTGTATCTCGCTGCCGGTTTGTCTTATCCCACGAGACATCGCCTAGATAGAAGTAATCCGAATCGAATTTGACTTTTTTGTGTTGATTCCGTCAGTGATTGATGCCATTGAGTGGAAACCTTCTTTTATTCTACCTTTTTTTTTTTGGTTAAGGATGCTAGAATTTGGGTGTTATGCTTCGTGACGTGCGTTTTGATCGATATGGAGTCAATTTGTTTCTGAATTTTATGGTTACAGCTTCCTCCGAAAGTCCATTACCTTCTGACTTGATCTTCTTTGCAAGCTTTTGGCGGTTGTTTTTGGCTAAAAGGATGGCATTGGCGTGGATTGTCCCTATGTCGTTTGTGTATTTAGCTGTTCGTTTCATTAGTAGGCACTGGAGTGGATAATGTGAATTGCGGAATACGTTCTTGATGAAATGCTTAAGGATATGGTTTTCGGAAATTCTCAAAAGCAGAGTTGTCAGTTTCCTTGGCAACTCATTACTCAATTGAAATGGGTGATTGAGACCCAAGTTTCTCTGACATGCTTTCAAACCTTTGAGATCTTAGAGTTACATGACAAATTGACACCTCAATTTTCACTGTTTAAGACTTCTTATGATCAATGGTCTTTAGTTGGACTTGCAAATAGTATGAATTTTGTATGTGTTGTTGAGATTTTGCTTTTGGGACTTGATGTCAGATGTGAATTGGCAAAAGGCTAACAAACTGCTTACAGATGCCACCTCATGATGGCCACAGTACTGGATGGCCTTTTAGTGTCTGCTATCTCAATAAAGCTTACTCATTTAATTTCGCAACTCCAGTACCGAAATCATCAAATCAAGGGGAGGGACAAGAGACTTAGCTTCACCATATTTTACTGTTGTATCAGATATAGTGGGAATCCCTAACTGGAGCAATTAAAACTTTTTTAGGTTTAAAGGAAGCTGTTCAAACGGACAAAGCTCCAGCTGCTTTAGGACCCTATTCTCAGGCTATCAAAGCCAACAACCTTCTGTTTGTATCTGGTGTTCTTGGTCTTGTTCCAGAGGTAAGGAGTTCAAGAACTATTTTATGCATCATCAATTCCTTAGTATGATCATGGCCATATAATGTCACACTAAACAGAGCTGTCTGCTTAAAAATTGCATGAAATATCCAAGTGTAACTTGGTATGTTGGATATACTGATGCAGACTGGACAATTTATCTCTGACGGCGTGGAAGACCAGACAGAACAGGTAAGATACATGACCTACCTGCATTGGGACTTCAATAACCATTCTATCTCCGAGAGAAAGATATAGAGATTTATTGAGCAATTCATCCACTATGTAGAGGATGCTGTTTTTGGATCCTTAGTGTGCTTGGAAAGTATATTCCTATGTGTTATTTCAGTAGTGACAATAATGGGGACCGGGTTTGATCGATCTGCCACCTATGAATTATCGCTGAGAAAATATTGGGTGCGCTTGACATGCTACGTAGGCTATAAACCACTCCATTAATTGGCTGCCACATGTCCAAGTGGGACCCATCATTTCAATTTTATTCTCTCCTCCGTTACTTTCTCTCTCTCCTCTTGCTTATGGCATCAAAGTTGGACAGCTCACCTGTTCGTCAGCCTCAACGAGCCCACCACTTTCTATGAGCTGGAGGTGTTCATGTTTTTTGAGGTTGGGTGTGAGTTTATGAAGGTTTCTGCAACTTGAAGTAGGTTTTGATTTCTCATTTTGTTTCATTCAATAACCTTGAGATTTGTCTGCAGAAGAAATAGAGGACTGGAAAAGAAATTGAATTAAGCTTTAATTTTGACTTTGATTCCTAATGAACTGTAAAAGCTCAAGGGGTTTTGCTTGTGAATTTTCCTTGTAAATTCGGTCATCTTGCTGCACACATCTTTGTTTGGGGTGCTTGTTAATGGAGTGCAAGCATTTCCTGATTTATGGTGTGGTGCAGAAGGAAGAAGAAGTAACAGAGGGGAAAGAGAGAGGAAGAGAGGGGCAAAGGAGGAAAGAGAAAAATCTGAAAAGTGGGCCCAATTTGGACACATGGAAATCAAAGAGTGGAGTGGTCTATGGTCTACATGGCATGTCTGACCCACCCAATATTTTCTCATTATTGCTTCCTGCTGAGTAGAATTTACCATTGCTTAGATGCGCTCGATTTGTTAGCTTGCTAACAAAGGCAGTATTCTGACACTGCGTAGCTTCTCAAAAATATGGGGGAAATACTGAAAGCTGGGGGTGCCAGCTATTCTTCTGTGGTCAAGACAACGATTATGTAAGAAACTATACTTTTGGCTGGACTGCTGAATTAATTTTTTGTAAGGTTGAAACATAATTAAAGAAATTGAGTTTGCCTATCCCTTTTTACAGGTTGGCTGACTTGCAAGACTTCAAAAAGTGAATGAGATCTATGCAAAATGTGAGTTCTGTATTAGTGTAGCCAATTGGGGACACAAATGTCTGTCTTTTGGATCCTTGATGTGAGGCATATCAAATTATTAAGTCATATGGTCTAATGGCTTTAGTTCAATAATTAAGAAATGTAAAAAGTTTGTATATCTTCATTAGCTGAAGAACATAGTAAGAGATTTTTCAGAATGGTGTTTTGACGAAGCACGATTATCTGTACACACGCATGTGGGTTGTCTCGTTTTCACCTTGGCATTCAACAGGAATACAGTAACACATTCTGGATTGCGCTTGAACTCATTAACTGAGATAGCTCAATGCAAAATAGATTCATAGTTGACCAGCGGATGGTTGGAACAAAAGGACTTATCTATCCTGTCTATCAAGTTAGATTCTTCAATGCTCAATGTTAGACACCTTTGAAGTGACGGGATGTCTTTATCTTGCAGATTTTCCGGCACCTGCCCCAGCTCGCTCAACATATCAGGTTGCTGCTCTGCCGCTGAATGCGAGGATTGAGATCGAGTGCATTGCAGCACTTAATGGGCTTCTGCACAATTGCATACAAACTTCTTGAATGAGTCCCATTTATGAGATTTAAGGAAAGTGTAATTGGATGAATATTTTGTAATTGTCACAACAATCTGTATCGGTGATGCGGCACTGTGTTGGACTGTGGACTCAGATTCTGTGACATGCAGTGTTGACCTAATAACATGAGATTAATCGCAGTGGCAACTCTTTTAATTTCCTCTTTCCCTATCTATTGAGAGACGCTGGAAGCAGAATGAAGAGATGTTTATCAAGCGACTTACGAGATGTGGTGGCACTTTACTTATAGGTTCATCTGTGGTCACTGCACTTGATGCATACCAACTGTCCTGTGTAGCAGCGCAACACAGAATTTGTTTACTTATGATCGGTAACAGCCAACTCAGTTATGGAACTTTGGCAAGAGCATCGTCAAACGTGGTTCTATTGACGAGTTCTTAATCGTCTCAAGCAAGTGTTGTGTGATGTTCAGATCTACTTTTGCGTTGCAGGAAAATGATATTTGAGTCATGCCTGAACGACACATCGACAGATGACTGAAGCCTGATGCTCCACCTCCCTGTCGAAAACTCAGTTTGCTTGCGTTTTGCGCGAATTTCTTCAAGCAAACTGTCCTTTACTATATCGCACCTTAGCGTGGCCAACATTCAGAAATGGCTCATGGGAAGTACTCGCGTGGTACCGTGGAAAACATGATGATACTGGGAACTTTCTTGATGTTACAGCGCGTGCATATACGAGACACCATGCTGTTGGTGAGCGAGCACCACCATCATCAGGCCGATGTTGCTTGACGTTGCTTGTTTGGGCCACCGTGCGGAAGTGGTTGGTAATCTTGCGTTTGGATTAAGTAAGGATCAAATGTAATCAAATCTCAAGGACCATGAATCTGGGCATACAAGCCTGTTGGAAAGGCGGATTATTCGTGACATATGGAATTCAGTATGCTTAATAATAATATTTATCAAACATAAAGAATTGACATCCGTATAATAAATTTAACAAATACTTTTCATAATTATCCCAACCAAACAGGTCTTACGTGTTGATTAAAAAGAACTCATCGGGTGCGAAACTTTCTACAATTACATCATCTGGCCATCGGTAAATGATATTTACAATCCATATTAATCACTACTGTACGTGGAGTAGTAAAAGAAAAACACAACCTTTTTTTTAATCTCCTTTTAAATAAAACTCTTTTTTTTTAATCTCTTTTGCTACAAATAAATGATGGTTTTTGTTTTTGTTTTGTTTGGGCAACCGAATAGAGTGTTGAGTTCCGAAATTCTATTCTATCTTTTCGTCCTTCAACTTATTGCCCGTCGTCCAATTGAATCGATTAATTTTTCAACGGAAAGCCTGTGACCTGATCCTTGGAGTGCTTGGACGCATGGCTTGTCCGGCGAAGCTCTTGCTCTTATGTGTAGTGATGATATGTGTGATCACAAGAACCCGAACGCTTCATGAATTAATATTGACATATTGTAATGTACGCGCATGCTGCAACACTGAGAATTTTATTTTCTGAATTTGCTTGGTCCACCATACATTAGGCACAATAAGAGAGTTAATTGATAACTCGACAAAAATATTACTCACCGTTAAAATATAGAGTAATCAATTGAATTTGATGAGCTAACTTTCCGATGCTTTGTATCGTATCGAAATTTGTTGAATTTGTAGTTTGCACCAACAGACATGAATACATAGACCAATTCGTCGTTCGTATGGGATTTCAATCATCAAATAATTCGAGTGTAACAAGCATCTATTAATCTAATAGCAGTGAACTAGTTACATACACTAGCGATCAGATTCAATGGGAGTACTTTGATGTGTGTCTCTACTTTGTGTGAAAGGAAAAAATTCCAAATAAGAGCATGAAGTGCTTTTATCTTATCAAATAAATGCTTGAAATAGACTTTATTTCAAATAAAGGCTTGAAGTGCTCAAATCGTTTCAAAGAAGAGTGTCACTGAAGAGCATTTTCGCCTTTTACTTTTTTACATATTTTTCTTTTTTCTACTTTTTCCTTTTTCTTTTTTTCTTTCTTTTTTTTTTTTCCTTCTTCTCTTTTCCCTCCCCACTTTGGCCATCGCCCGCCTCCCTCGGCGCCTAGCCTGGCGTTCCTCGCCAACATCGATCGAGAGTAGCCCTTATCCGGACAAGAGGCTGGCCAAGGGGCATAGCTTGGTGAATCGAAAGGGTGCAGAGCAGATCCATTGACCTCCACTGGTTGATGATCGAGGAGTAGGGAGGTTGGCTGATGCCTTGGGAAGGTGGACGGAAGAGTCTCAGGATTCCGCTACCTATGCAAATCTGGTCAATTCCTTCTTCTTGTTGTTACTTGCTAGGGTGGGGAATTATTAATTAAAACCAAAAATAGGTTTTGCGTTTTCTGGAGACTTTCCTTCTGCGTTGGAGTTGAATTCTGCAACGTAACCATCATCGTCCATGAAGCATACACAAAGGATCGGTGAATTCTCGTCCACACATGGAGATTCCTCCCTACGCCAACTGCAGCTGCTGCCACCGTTGCTATGAACCACCGAGATACACCCCTCCACCTATCTCTCGCCTAGGCAAGGGCTACCCTCAACCGATGCCAGCAAGGGTTGCCCTTGCCGGATCTGGGGAAGAATTCCAGGCCAGGAGCCAGGCCAGGGTTGCCCGATGCCAGTCCAGGCGAGGGCAGCCCTTGCCCGAGCCTAAGGCCGGCAATGGCCGGAGGAAGGGGGGAAAAGAAGAAGGGAAAAAATAGAAAAATAGAAAAAAAAAAAAAGCAAAAAAGTAAAGAAAGAAATGCATTTCAACCATGCCCTTCTTTGAAGCGATTTGAATACTTCATATCCTCATTTGAAATAAAAAATGTCCTTATTTTAAAAAATAAAGACATCTTAAGCCCTTATTTGAAATTTTCCCGTCATAAGAGTTACTTCCAAAAATAGGAATAAGCTCATGAAGTAAGTGGGAAGAACTCCCAGTTGAAAACTTTGGCAAACATTATGATTGAATCATGAAATTCATTCTTTTCTCCTTGGTACAAGTAAATTCCACCAACACTTCAAGATCATTTTAGTTGTTGCTTTGAGGGTATCATGATGACAAAACACATAACAGATCTAAGGCTAAGTCCAAGAGGAGCTCCCTCCAACAAAAGCAATACATGTTTCGTCCGCAACTTGTCACCGGTATTCCTGAAAATTGACATGCCCTGTCGCTTGCGCGTGCTCCGCGGCCTCCTGGAACAAGAGGACAAGTAAGAACCCGAGAAAAGATTAAGCAAACACAAAATCGTGCTCTGTCATGAAGAAATGACCTTCTGGCCGACAACTCCAATTTGGCATACTCCACAGCGTAGAGTGAAGTTAGCGGTATCTGTATACTTCCTTTTCCTGCATAAGAGGTGGTAAAACCCTTGTTAATCGAAGAAAATAGAACTAGAGCGTGTGCTCTATCAACATAGTCAACTCAGATTTCTATTAAGCGCTTTCACGCAATCCATCTAGATATTTGAGCATATCACGGTTAATAGAAATCCACAGCTTCTCAATATTATGCAGGATAGTTTATATATGGAAAATAGAAGTGCAACAGCAATAAGATGCCAATCCAAATATCCAACGCAACAACATCGAGCTTGCGTGTCATCAGCAACCCTATTCTAAGTATTAAAGGCAGTCTATCTCGGCCCGCCACAATTAATTTCAGACGACTCCACGGCCAGCATGGCAGTCCTATTGGTCTCTTGAATTGAGGTATGTGAAACGTCAAGTTGAGTACCTTTAGCCACACAATCTTCGCCAATCTATCTGAGGTTGGATCACGCGCACAGAAACTCACATTTGCTTCTCAAAGTACATGAAAAATCCCAGACCAAGATATGGGGAGAAAAAGTTGTTGAGAAAAGCTACCTCTGCTGCTCCTTGACAAAATTAAGGGCAAGTGCCTCTATTGGCCCGATTGTCCTATCTTTCTGCACCTCAAATATAGTCAGATCAAACTCCTCTGGAGCTCCCTCAAACGGTGAGATCTGCACGAAGAGAAAGCGTGTTTCAAAATTCAACAACTAACAAAAGAAGAACAATTTAAGTGCCCTTGATCAGTTTCGGTCCGCAAAAAGCAAGATGACTTTGCTGGCAAAAAGAGCCCATCCTCCACGTCACTCCACCCCCACTAATTCTCCGTACTTTTCCCAACCCCCAAAATATCTCATTTCCAAACCTTTTCAAGTTTCTCTAGTATGATGCAGAAGAAAGGCTAATCCATACCCTATCAATAGCGCCATCAGATCTGCACTACTTTTCCAACTACGACGCTAATCCCTTAAAGATAAACACGTGCAGATTACATAATTAACAGATAAAGTATAACTGAACAGAGAAAAAAACATACTACTAATGCATCATAATGAAGCCCATCATAAACCAGCATGACCCTCTCAGTGTACCTCATTTCCTGTCAGATAGCAAGTGAAAAACGTTCAGTCATGTCCAATATTCAGAAAAGAAGGAACAATATTCCCACGAGATACTCATGCTTTTCTTTCTAAGATATAGTTTCTTTAATGCTCCTTACCTGACCGTACAGATCACAACGTGCTGTCTGGATGTCATATGCTGCTATTTCACGTCCATAATAGTCTGCCAGAATTGAAAGTTCAATAGCACCTACCAAGGACGACATGCATTCTCAGATTTAGCACAGTAGGTTAAGATTCAAAGACCTGGAAGAATCAACTAACTTGTAGATGGTTATTCATTCACTACCAACTCATGTGCAAAGATTTACTTGAGTATGCCACGAAGTGATGGAGATAAAGATCATGTTTGAAGTACTACAGAAGTCTATCTATCCCTGTGTGTAACATCAAAAAGATAGAAAACAGCAATTTTGACCTCTTCTGTTCACTGTACCATCATGATTTCTATCTACCTTTTCCTATCATTAGAAGAAAAGAAACAAATATGCCTGCTTTACATCGACAAACCTCCCCACTTCTCTGAGTCTAGAATCCAAGCACAGTATTCTTCATTTGGCTTTGCCAGAAATGCTTGTGAATATTTTTCTGGAGCACTTGCTACAGTAGCAGCTATGACCTTCGTAAACATAAAGATGAGATGTTAAGAAATGAATGACAAGTGAAAAGAAGAAAGCATAGAAGTACACATCTTGATGTAAATGCTAGCTAGTGCATCTAGCAAGCAACAAACAATTCATGTCGAATTGAGAATTACAGATGCTAGCAACAAGAGATATAAATAAAAAAAAAATGATCAAATAATGGGGACGACGCATAAAATCAAATGATAGATAGTATCAAGTCCTCAAGAATGGATAGTCCATATGTTCCATCTCTCCCTCTCCTCTTCCTGAAAAGCATTGCTTATGTGAACATGTTCTGCAATAAGCTGGCATTATCAAACTTAGGCTGATATCTTAAATTGCTTGAGCATGCAGCGGGGTCAATTGGGCAGCCTACTAGAGCTAGAGGTAAGAAAAGGCAGGGCCACCCAAAATGGGAACTATGTATTTCTTTTTACAGAACTATGTCAAACTGACCTGGAAAGACACTTCGTTTATTTAACAAGTTGGAAGAGAATAAAGAAACTTTGGATATCGAAAGTGAAAACATAAGAACTGAAAGTTAAGGATAAATATCTTTTTACTTTATCTTACCGCCACTGACCAATATTGAATTCGCAGATCAGACTAGACAATGGGTGAAAAACAGAAGAAGTATGTTAGACAAACCTGTCTTAACTCAGGAGCCTTGGTTTTGTCGTGGTCCATGACATACCTATATTGGAGGAAAAGAGAGATGAAGGCCCCAATCTGCAAATTCTATCCTTTGACGGAAAACTTAAAGTCATAAAAGATTCTAGATATAACATTCACCCGACAGCATTAAAGAGGCAACTGTTATCTGAGGGAATGACCCTTCTAGTGACGATACCTTCCATGGCAGATATATATGCCAGCTGAAAATAAACATAAAAATCATTAAATGTCAAGATTGATGCCTGCTGTCCGAGAGAGCCACATGAGTGCGTCATCGTCATATCCACAAAAGCAGAAAATGGTCAAGAAGTTTAAACTGCCTAAAGTAATGAAGACCCGTATAAGAAACCCAAAAGCTAGCAAATGCAGAAAAAGCAAAATGCATGCAAGAGCTACATGAACATGAATCTGGACATGCATATCCACAGTTCATGTAACTTACAATTTGCAAAATGAACTCTTGCATGACAACATCATCAGAAATAATATAAAATGGTAGTATCCAATGGACCAGAATGATAGAACAATCATATCAACCAAGATGCACAACCCAGATCCATTCAGATTGGCTACAATACTTGCAATAACACAAAGCATGTGTTGGGGTTATTCATAAGCTCGTGGAACAAGAAAGAACACCAAGATCAATCACACATAATAGTCATGAGAACAGAACAGACATCCGATGGATACGAATATAGCTTCTTTCAAGTGAGATGCTTTTGCTTCGCCCTACCCAGTCTCTCTTTTCAGACTTAAATACAATTCCTACGATGATCTGTAACATGAGCTGGGTTATTCATAACCCAATGGAACATGAAAAACAACTAAAATCATTCTTGGAGAATAGTCATCAGAACAGAACAGACATCCAATGGATTCAAATGATGGCACAACGCTATCAGTTAAGATGCTTGAGATGCTTTGGCTTCGCGCAACCCAGTTTCAATTTAGATTAACTACGACCCCAACAATCACCAAGACCATGTGCTGGGTCATAAAAATCCCGGGGAACTAAAAGGACAACTGAAATGAGTCTCGAAAGTAATCATTAAAACAGAACAGAAATCAAAATGAGCAGTTCACAACATCAAAGGAGAAAGAAGAAGAATCACAAAAGCGAGAAACACCCACCAAAACCAAGATCCAAAAGCCCACCTAGAAGGCACCTGATCGACTTGCAGCGCGATGTAATTCCAATGGAACCTCAAAACAAGACTACACCAGAAACAAAAAGAAGGCGACCCACCAACAAATCCAGGCGATAACTATCGCAAATCATGACAGAAGGAAGAATATGGGTATTACCAGACAACAAAGATAAAGATCATGTGGAAAGCTCTAGATCTCAAAGAGTGGGATTCTGCGAAAAGGAAAAGAATATATCACGGACCCACAACATTATCTCGACGCATACGCCGACTACTTGGGCACACGATGATTTGCTTATGTTGTACACGCAGGCTTTGTCCGGCTTGCGAATAAGTTCAAGGGAAGAAGAAAAAAAATGCGAGCGAACTGTTGGATTTACTGTGGCCCACGTGATTAATGACCCATACGTGGTTTGGATTTAACAATTATTAGCTGTTAAATTCCCATTAATTGACGAGGAGATTGATGTTGAATAAATTGTATATGTGTTATATTAGTATGGGCCTATTATTTTATAAATTTACGTATACATCACTGCACTTTTCTTAATTATACAATTAATTGTATTTCATTCGATTGAAATAATTACTGTCGTGATTATTTAATTTGATAGCTATATTACTTATAATTGCTTAGTCACCAAAGTGTCCGAATTAGAAAGTATCTCATAGATGTCAAATTAAATAAAATTCAACCACCCATGAGATGACGTGATGTTATATATTTTGTTTGTCATGGGTAACTTGAATTTCATTGATGATAAAATATTTAAGGATTGCCCAAAGGTTGATCGGTTAATTTTGTAATCATGAACGTAATCGTGGTTAATTAGTATACTTGGTTAGATATGGTTAGCATATCCAAATATAGCAAGCGTGTCTAATTGGAGTATATATAATCATCAATTATGTGAAATTAAATTTAAGCATCAATTAAGTCTTATGGTTGGACATTGTTGTATCACCCAAATGAGAACTTCCATGTACATTTAATGTTGTGGGATTGTTGTCTGAATCTGTGTTATGTGTTTAAGTAATGACTCAAAGCATTAATGTATGAGCATTACATGTATTTTGCAGCATCTGTTTCTGTTCCTCTTCCTTCGTAAATTTTGTCTATTATGAAGTTCAATAGCATTAAGTTTTCTGAATGGAGTGAACAAATGAAGATTTACCTAGGTGTTCTTGATCTTGATTTAGCACTCATCAATGAGAAGCCTGTTGTTCTTACTACTACTAGTAGCGTTGAAGAAATATCTTTCCATACGGCTTGAGAAAGATCAAACAGACTAAACTTAATGTTCATGCGGATGACGATAATAAACAACATTGAGTCAACCATTCCTAAAATTGATAATGCTAAGGAATTTATGAAGTTAATGAAAAGTCGTTCTCACTCTAAAGTCAGTTGTTGGGACATTAATGAGTACATTTCAATGGTTCTCGTACCATGCATGAGCATGTTGCTGAAATGGCAAATATAGCAACAAGATTAAGTTCCACGGGAATGAAAGTGGATGAAAGTTTCCTTGTGTAGTTTATTATAAATTCCTTGCCTCCTGAGCATGGTCCATTCCAAATAAATTATGATACTGTAAAGGATAAGTGGAATGTGACTGAATTGCAAAGTATCCTCATTCAAGAGGATGCAAAACTTAAGAAGCAAGGAACTCACTCTGTCAATCTTATGGGCCAACCGGGAGCTAAAAAAAACCAAGGAGGAAGAATGAAAAGGCCAATAAAAGACCACTAAAGATTAATGAGTCATCTGCCCAAATCCATAAGAAGGAACAAAATAATGATAAGTGTCATTTCTACAAAATATATATATGGACACTATCAAAAAGACTACTTGAAATGCAAGGCATGGTTCGAAAAGAAAGGTAAGCCTAGTGGTTTTGTATGTTTCAAAACATACATGGTAGAAATTCCTTATAATACTTAATGGATTGATTTTGGTTGTACCACTCATGTTTCAAATACGATGCAAGGATTCCTTACGACCCAAGCCACAAATCCATATGAAAAGTTTATTTCCATGGGGAATAGAGCTAAAGCTCTAGTTGAAGCCATTGGGCCATATCGTTTGATTTTGGACACTAGGCATCATTTAGATCTTTTCCAAACCTTTTTATGTTCGTTCTGTTTCTCAAAATTTAGTTTCATGACATCATGTTAAAGTTTTATGCTCTTTATGTACTTGGCACTCCAATATCAATTATGTATTTTTTCTGATACACTTATGCATTTTGTCTCCTTATATTGGTATATACATGAATGAATTATGTTAATATTAACAGGATTTGTTTCTAAAAAGAAACATTAATGTTTGACCATTATGTTATCTCTCATTATTGATCATGTTAAGTAGAGAATTGATATTGTGATACATGGAAGGGACTGTGTCAAACTAATGAGATAATACTACCATGATCCTTATAAGTTCTTACTTAATGATGATTTGTGATTTGGCCAATTTGAGAAAGGATTTAGCTTATACTTTGTGCATTATGCTTTATTGTTAAACCTTGAAGTTAAATAATATCACATGGGCCAAGTGGGAGAATGTTGGATTTTATTGTGACCCACGGGATTAATGGCCCATATATGGTTTAGGTTTAATAATTATTAGGTGCTAAATTCTTATTAGTCAATAGAGAGTTGTATTCTAAGTAGGTGGTGTGACTACAAAAGGCTCTAATTAGAAACTAATCCTCTCTCAAACTTAGAAAAAAAATTCTCTCCATCAAGAACATATAGAAAGCCAAAAAGGGTTCGAGAGAGAAACCTATTTCTTTGAAAGATTTCTCATCTACAATTATTTCTTCACAAGAAATTATCATGGATCAAGGTGTGCCTCTCGTCTATTATGATATTGTGAAAATCATCTTGTTCTAAGATTTTTGGGTACGATGTTTATGCAAAATATTAGGGTTTGATTCGCATAGAATTGATTTGATTTACACGAACAAGAAAACTCACACTTAGGAGGTAATCAAATGCAAGGAATTGCGAGAGAAATGCTCCGGCGTTGTTGCTCCAATGGTCCGATTCTGTGGCGCTAGAATACTAGCAGATTTTGCTGGACACAACTTTATAGAATTCGAAAATAATAACGCACACTTAACGTTTAAATTTCGGAAAATTAAAAATGATTTCGGAAAATAAGAAAATTCCTGCTTTCCCCGCCGTGAAACTTATAGTGGAAAAGCTAATTAAGAATTCGCTTGAGCATTAAATTTTGGGACTGTAAAACTTAATTCACTGAAATAGGGTCATTCTCCTGCGTGTAATTTGCACATTCGCCTGCTTACATCGAGCATTGGCAACATTATCATGGATTCAAGTCCTAAATAAAGTTCAACTTGCACGACAGTTGATGTGAACGCTCTAAAAAAGGTGTCTCTGTTGGCACCTAATCTTCAAAGGCGAGAGAGGACATTGATTGGATGGCACGGAATCGCTTTGGAATGATAGAGATGCATAGCCAAAAGGAAAGGAACAAAGAAGCCAATTATCAAAATTTCTATAAGAAGATAAACAAAGCAAAGCAAAAGATTCTTTTCTCATTGAGCTTCCTACTTTTATGTGCCAGTTACTATTTCAGGGCGTGCATGAAAGTGCTTCTAAAGCAGAGATTTATTTAGTTATGCAATTTTATTTTTTTTATGCTTCTCCAGAAGTAGTGTTGAAACCAATTGAAGAAGTGAAAATAAAAAACTTAACCAGAAATTGATTTCTAAAGCGTGGTCAAGTGCGCCCTTATCTTCCAAAAGAGATGCACTAGCAAAGTCCTGAAACAGGTCTTTTGCTCGACACACCGCATAAAATCTATTCGCAACCGCGGTGGAAGCAAATTCTCGCATGAAATCACGAATATCTATGCCTGTACAACAGAGATTTGTTGTTTAGGTTTTTGCTGATTTTACTGGGTTTTCAGTCCTCGTGATGGTAATTAAATCCCACTTTGTTTAACGTCAGCTGAGATATGCAAAAACCTGCGGAAACAGATGATGGTTATGATCACATAGTATGCAAGAAAACCCGAAACCGTGGTCATCTATATAGCATCTCGAAAGTAGCCAGCTATAACAACTAGACGTTACAAGATTGTTTCTGTTCCAGTTCCAATTCCAGATATACATTGCTGACGTCGGACCAAGAATCTCGAGCAATATGGAGACGAAGATCATAATTCCTAACCGATTTCTCCTAACTAGAATAAATTGAACTATTATTGGAAATCATTCATGAACCAAGGTGGGAGAAGGAGTGCTGGTCAAGACCCCTACGCTCTTTGCACATCCAGGAATGTGTATTTTACCAGACTCCGGCATATCAATGTGAAGAGGACCGCCTTGTTTGGCCGCAAGGGAAATTCGCAGCTACATTTTCTGTTTCAATACATGCCGTAACTGGATCTTTTGACTTTCCATCTTTGCCTCAAGGAGCTTCGCCTTCAGACTGATCTTCTGCGCACCACGAGGCCATTCGATGCAGCCTTTCATGCCTCGGGTTATGTGAGGATTCCCTGTATCGGGAGAACTCCATTGGCTAACCATATCAGATGGGCTACACTCGCCCTTACCCGACCCGTGATCGGGAGAAATGACGGCCCCATTGGATATCCTCCCATTGGACAGCCTCCCATTCGTGCCCTCCACTGAGACTATCTTGCAGTTCTCCCCATTATTTGGACATGGTCTCCAGAGTCTTGCTATGGACAAAACTTTCTTCTGTTGCTTCGTAGGAACTGAGCACACTTCGCTGATTTCAGTTGCTGGGGTTTCACCGCCGCTAGCTAAGATATTCCCATTTTGCTGGATATTGTTCACGGATGGGGCACTCCCATCTGGGGAATAGCTTGATCCCTGATCTTCAAGGTTGCTCACCGTTTCCCATCCGCTCTCATCTTCTTCTATATCACCATTATGACCGGGGAAAGCCGTGGGATATCTGCTGATGTTGTCCTTCTTCAACATGTTCACTTCGGGGCTCACGGTGTGAATTTTTGAGGCACGACTTGCGGGACTGTAAGCTATGCATTGTTCATTCTCCCTCTCATTGTTTTCACCAAAATTATTAACTTCTTCAAGAACGGCGAATAAATCGTCAGGATTGGGAGGCTCATAAGAGAAATCTTTCATGTCTTGAATATTCATGGAAGCAGCTGCCTGCCGAAGCAACTCTGCTTCTCTTATGTCCTTCACATCTGGGGTATGGTTTCTTGATTTTAAGAAATTCTCCAGATCAGCTACCAAACTGTTCATCTGAGAATATTTCCGTTCAAGTGCCACCTTTGCATCCACAAGTTTCATCTGAACTCGTTCTTCACGCCAGACCTCTGCCATCTGCAACATCTTTCTTTCCTCTTCTACTTCTTCCCGCAGTTTCATGTATTCCTCCTTCATTGCCTCCATTTCAGCCTTGTCTTCCCGAATCTCCTTTGCCAGCTCGTCACATACTTCTTCGATTAGTTCTCTGGTCTTTCTTTCTTTTTCGTAATCCTGCATTAATCGCTTCACTGATAGCTTGGCCTCGGCGAGTTCGTCAACCAATTTGGAATTTACAATTTCCATGCGCTGGCGATTTTTCCTTTCTCGATTCAGATCCAATTTAATATCATCAACAAAGGCACGAATCTTCTCATGCTCCCGTCTACGCCATGCCGCCTTCTCCTCACTGAATTTCTTTAGAAAGTGCTCCAGCTTTTTCTTCGAGGGACGCTCAGTTTCCAGCTCTAGAATGCGCGCCCGAGCTTGTTCAAGTTCAGCTTTGAGTGAAGAAATCGCTGATGCGGCATTCACTTGTTGATTGATAAGCTTCACATGGCTGTGAATCTGACGTACATCGTCAGGTACTCTAAAAGAGACTGGGTCCCACTTAGTTACACCCTCCATAGCAGAACTTGAAAATTGAAAAGAAGGCTCGAGCTGACAAGGAAAACGGATCTAGTATTAGGTGCAGAAAGAAAAGAAAGTGAGAACGGCAGACAGGACCAGGGCAGCACCTCCCTGCCTTTACTACTAGAAAGCGACTAATACACAAGAAGAATTCAGGCTTTCCTACTTTCACACATAAAACCAAATAGATAGTGGTACTATTTTCGCTGAAGAGGAAATTAGGAATGATTCTCATCCGAGCAGATACATCAAGCAACTCATTTATACTAATCAACAATTCAACAATTTATGCACGTGAACAGAAAAACTTCTACTCAGTTTGTTCTAAGGCTTCTTGAGCAGTCAAAAGTTCCTGAGAGTTAGTCGACTAGCCAAATTTTCAAGCTAAAGAAATTTGATGAGAAATCCCGTACAAGAATTAGAGAGAGAGAGAGAGAGAGAGAGAGAGAGAGAGAGATTTGATGACTGGTAGTGCCGAAAGAGATTTAACGGATGAAACAACTTGTTTTCACTGCTACTCAGCAATTCAGCTAACCATTCAGCTAAAAAGATTTGATGAGTCTGGCAAGTTACCAGGACCCGGAAGTTCTCCCTGTCTCTTTGGGGCTAATTTTAGGATTTTTTTTTTTTTTAACAGCAAAAAGATCTGGGTGCCAGTCATTATTCACCTACATTTTACTGATCTGCGAGATAGAAGAAATTTACGCTCCCTACAGTCTTCACATGCAGAACTCTCAAGTAATGGCTTGATATTCATGATGATGATTGTTCATCAGATTCAAGTCTCCGGCTGCTTATTATCCACAGTATATCCTTATCTTAAATATTCGAATACCTTGCGCCACATTTCCCGTTTCTCTTGACTTAGATACAATTAAACCAATCCTTATGTCATAATTAATACCCAATTTATGATAAGCAAAGAGTCCTACCTTATGCGAAAAGCCATTCCTCGTGCCAGATACTGAACGAGGACTATCGAGATCCTTTGCATCTGAGTTGCACGCCTTCCCAGTTCTGTCAAGTACAAAAGGAGATCCAAAGTGTCCAGCACCAGACTGCACAGTACGAAAACGAAAGATAACAATCAGCGAGCTTAAGCTGCATCAAAGCAGCCAATTAATTGCAGAGACACAAGGAAGCAAACAAAAGCATATAGAGCATAGTATGCCTGCTCCAAAAGACCAATCAGACAGACTTTTAAAGTCACGAAATCTTGAATTGTACTCGAGCTTCATTACATGTGCACTAGAAAAAAAACAAGACACCGAAGACCACTTTAGAAGACCAGCACAAGTCCTCGAATAAAATCAAGAATCTTTAAGATTGCATAATAATCTACGGCCAAGCTTGAGAAAAGCACGCAAACTTCAAGCACATCAGAGATTCTAAAATGATGAACTAGTCAAGAGGAGGCCTTTTCTACACAATAACGCTCACTGTAGATAAAGTACATCAAAGAAGCAATTACTCGGCAAGCATAGATTGCAAACTGAAGTAATCAATAACGTAATTCCCAATGGTGAAGCGTTAACAAGGTAATCACACTCATTGCCATTTGCTTCAGAATCACTCCTTCATCATAGCCGCTCGCTCTAGGGCTTATATATCCTGGACTCATTCACTCACCCTCCAATTCTGAAAGCCTTCTGATTTTAGATCCTTACACATTGTAAAAACCATAAGCGCTGAATGACGAATCAAACACTACCTGAACCCCGACCTCATCTCGAACGCCACCGCCAGTGTCTCCGCCGCGACCCTCGGCCCCCGTCAGCTGCAACCGCCAGAGCACGGCGGCGAGCTTCCTCGACGATACCGGGGCATCTCTCCGCCGGCTTCTCCGACGCGCCTGCGGCAGCGACTGCCTGTCCTCGTCGTCGCCGCCGCCGCTGTCGACGGGGAGGACATTCCTCTCGCTGCCCTCGGTCTTCCACTTGAGGAGAGGAGTCTCGGGCCGGCTGCTCCGTCTTCCGGCGGGATCCCCGGCCTTCCTCAGGCGAGCCTTCCGGCGAGGAGTCCTGCGAGGGGTCTTAGCCTGCGGCGGCAGATCTGAGTGCGAGGGTGGATTCGGAGCCCTCGGAGAGGCGGTGGCCGGGACGCTCGGCCGGATTAGGGATTTCCCGGTGATCTTCATTGCGTGGTGAGGCTCGACTGGCCCATTGAGAGCGTCAAGCGCGACTCTCGTTCCAGCTCTGCTCTGTGTCCCTGTGCGTGCGCGGGCGCGTGAGAGAGAGCAGTGGGATGAAGACAGGAACGTACGGAGATACGCTCATTCGATATGCGCACAAATGAAGATGGTCCAGGATGTGGAGATGTATATGGTGAGTGCGGACTATGTATGTATGTACGTACGTACATGTGTATGTATGGTCAACGACGACCGGCGTGTGTGATCCCTCTGCACGACCTTTGGGGGGTTAAGTTTCGATAGTGGTATTTAATGAGAAATCCCAACTCGACCTGAAATTTATATGGAAATTTATGATGAGCGCGTTTGGATAAAAAGCTAGGCTTGACCCTAAGGCTCGGCCCGACCCGAGCTTACCTCGTGATCATTTCTATTGCTGGGTTAAATATCTACTATGGTGGGTGCGAAGTGAATATCTCCCCGAACAATAGCCAGTGCCATCCCACGTCCGATGGGCCACACTAGTCTCGCTTGTAGATGATGCCACCCAGATGGGGCAATCGCTAGTTCTAACGAGATGTGCAAAATGCAAAATTCTCGAATTCCTTGGTTCATAAACTGTACCACCAAACGGAGGACGGTACAACCTCAAACCTATGCCATCTAACCTATCTGCTACTATCGTGACACGACACGAGGAAAAATTATCCAAATTTTTTTAACATGTTATATTTGTGTTAATTTGATCTTAAACTTTTCAATTTAATCAGTTTAGTTCGATATTAGCTCATTGTTGTTGACGTGGACATTGGTCATTTTACGTGATATGATCGACGTTGATGTATCAAATTTTTCTAATCTTTTATTTTCTTTGTTTTTTCCCTTGTTAGCTATGAAGGCCTCACCCAAAAATGCGCGTGGGCCGCCTCACTCGGGTTAGGCGATTGCGAGGCCTCAATGGCCTTAAGCGAGGCCATGGTGGCCTCACCGGCTGCGGGGCAAGGGTCGTACCTAAATCAAGGGCCGTCGGAGCCTCGTCCAAGGCCATCCCAGCCGACGATAGTCGTTGGCGACTCTCACCTGAATAAATATATTAAAAAATAAAAATAATGACAAATAAAAATGAAATAAAAATAGAAAAAATTACAAACGTTGTTCACGTGATTTGTCCTGCCAAAGTTCCTCAGCAAAACTCGATTGAAAATTTGACACAATATTTAAGACTAAGTTAGTTAAATTAAAGATTTTATGGTTCAGTTAACACAAATAATAAATTCAAGATTTTTTTTTTTTGGATAATTTCTACCTAGACAATTTTTTTCCAAATGCGGGAGCTGCTCCGGCAGATCTCGCGTTGTATTTTTCTCTCTGGCCTGTCGACCTCGCGAGGGAGAGCATCCGAGGAAGCAACCACGTGGCACCGGATGGGTCGACACATCAGCACGAATCCTATGCAGAATTCCCATGCATTGGCCACAAGCCGACGAATTGTGCCCACATGGGGCGGGGCATTTAGCAGTTGGGGCAAGGTCCGGCTCGGTCGAGCCCAAAGAGAGTCCATTATAGATTAGTAAAGCTCCCCCGGGGCTGAGATTTAGATCTAATCTTTAATTTGTTGTTTAGCTTATTGAAGGTGCGATGTCGAACCTAATTTTTTTTTTAGCAAACTCCCATATTTGACCGTTGAAGATGGATCAATAAATTTGAATATGTACTTGGTCCCCGGGGTCTTGCGGCTAAAGTCTTTAACATTAGGCTCTAACTTTTTTCTCTTGCGATAAGGGCCTAAATTGAAGACGGATGAGAGAGTCGCTAAAGTAGATAGTGATAGTTGCTAGATTGATGATCGCGCGTACTTAGGGTAGGTCACTCTTTGTTATTCTTGTATCACAAGAGATAAGATAACTAATCGGGTAAAAAGATCAATGGCGAGTTTGAAAATGATTATGCAAATGAACGGTTTTTGATATAAAAAACGAAAAAAAAAAAGATTAACGTAAACATTTCCTGCAAAAAGCTTGTGCAATATAAAGAAGGAAAAATAACACAAAAGGTCTATAAATTTTAGCTCGATGTGCAATGTGATTTTGAACTTTTAATTTGTTTGATATACTCCGTAGATTGTAACCCAATAAGCAATGTAATCCCCGCCTTTTAATTTGTTTAGCATGGCTTATGAAATTTGTGTACATATTTAATTTAGTCTTTGAACTATACGATAAAGTTCAGTGTTGTTCCTAAACTTGAATTAAATGAAAGTCAATATTGGACATTTTAATATAGTTAGGAGTAAGTTGAATATGCACCAAAATTTCATAGACGACATTGAATAAATTAAAAATCGAAGGATCACATTGTATATATTGAGTTAAAGTTTATGAATCATATTGAACGAATAAATAGTTCAAAGACTGCGTTGCATATTGAGCCAAATTTAATAGGCCATTACGTGATTATCCTTGTAATGATTTCACACGATGGGGAAGTTATGCGTGGGCCCGCTTATTTGGAATGCCTCCGTTTGGATTGGAATCGGCGATGTCTTAACGCGGGGATTAGATTCCTTTGATGTTGAGGCTCAAACTATTTTTGGTCGTATTAGTGATGTTTTTGACCTTTTGCAAATCAAGGGGTCCTCAGCATCAAATAATGAGATGGCCTCAAACATACAATAACGCAACGATGTATTCGTGTAGTGCAAAAATAAAACGCGAATGACAAGAGATGTATACGACGTATAACAAAAGGGTTAGCATCGCCCAATGTAAGTGTATTCTAAAAAGCAATTGAAAGTTGAAGTCACAAAAGCGATTAATAAGCGCAATTCGCGTTGATATATAATCTTTTTTTATTTTCCGTAGAAAAAACCCGAATTATCGATGAAGAGAGAACATGGACCTATGTTATCTCAATGTGATTAGTAGAAAGTGGACTTATTCAATATTAGGTTTTCCCTGATTATCGTTCTAGTTAAATGAGCGACTTACAAACTAGTGCAATTTGAACAATAACCCAAAACCTCTATTATCTTTTGACTTTATAAAGAATTCAACTAATCTTATCAGTCATAACTATATACGTGTGTGCGGGGATATTTACGTTGAATTAAAGCTTGTTTGAAACCGATTTCTTTTGTGTTGAGTTTGATCCATATATGTGTGTATTTTCCCTGCTAGAACGTGCGTATCCGAAGTTTAGGGTCGCTCGCCTGCTAATGCAGAATAAGGTTGCTAGGAAGGAGTTCATCAATCCAAGAGCCTCTTTAGACGAGCCGAATTAATAATAATACGAACGGTCTGACCGGAGTAAATGGTAGGAGAGCTCGTGCACTCTCGGAAGTTGGAACTTAGCTCAGGTGACATTATTTTTACATTTTTGGTCGGTAGCCCAAGTGACTGAGACAACGAAATCTACGAGCAATCTGCACATCGTGTCGGGGAGAATGGACAGCATCGTGGGCCCAACAGGTCACGATCTCATGAGTGACGACATTCATTACTCGCGACCACGTTTTATACTCGCGAATGGGCAGCGTGTACGTGCTCGCTGTCCGGGGAAGTGTGCATGGCCCGATCGTTTGGCCTGCCTCGCGTCACGGTCGGGCGTCATGCGATTCGATCGCGACCCGTTCAGTTGCGCTGTCCTGACTTCCCACTGTAGCATAGCACGCTGATCAATCAGCTGCAAATTCCAACAGTGAGCAATCCGTAGGATTAACCCTCGGCGACGCGAGATTCGTTCGGGTGTCGGGAGTTAGGTATTCTTTCAAATCTTGTTGGTGATGCGTTTGGCTAGGAAAAAAATTCACGGGAAATTAAAAATGCTTTTCGGATAAAGCATTTTTCATGAAAACAGTTAATTTTCTTATATTTTGTGATATGTGATCGAAAACGATTTTTGATGTTTAGATATTGTTCGAAAAGTAATTTCAATTTCATGAATTTATCAAAGGCAATAAATAAATAAATGAATATAATTTTAAATAAATTCTTTATTTATTTTATTTTGTTACATATTTTCTTTTCTTTTTGCTTTTTCCTTAGCCGGTGGCCGGCCACGATGATGCCCAACGACCGGCCACTGGCAAGGATGAAGCAATAAGAAAAAAAATATGTAAAATACAAGACATAAAATGTAAAATTAAAAGAGATAAGCAATTTCAATTTATTATGCATTTTTTGTGTTCATCGAAAAGAGTTTTCAGTTGACTGAGTTATTTTGAGCAAACCAAATGAGTGAACGTCCTAAAAATCAACTCTCCAAAAAACACTTTCACTAAAACATTTGCACCCTAATTATGTACATAATATTATTGTTTAGCTCGCAATTACATCTAAGGGCACGCAAGGTGTTTCATATGTAAATAGATAATCATGAATCCACGTCCATTTTTTCCCTGATTATATAAGAAAATGAATAATACGAAGAATCACCACCAAGACAAACGTAGAGTAGAATAACTGGCTGATTGAATTAGCGAGCAAGTCGAGTTTCTTCATTCAATCCAACAGTAAAGAAGAGCACACGAGTATTGATGCTAGCTAAGTTTCCCACTTGAGCCTAGCAAATTCCTTTGAGCGGTAAGGCTTGGTACCGCGACTCGCAAACGTTGCGTAACATGCATCCGTTCACCAGATACAACTTCGATTCCACTTTCACTCTCCATAAAAGGACTCGGGCATTCTCACGTGGTTCAATGCCTCGCATATAATGCTCCTCGATGGCATTGAAGATTCTCATGCTTGATAATCCGTCTACCTACATAGGCTTTTCATTTAGTGTAGACATTGTCAAATTCAATGAACATGCAGCAAACCAATAAATTCCCGGCAGCAACGTAGTATAAATAGAAAGGCGCACATGGTCCAGAGGCAATGGCTTCCTCCCTACATGTCAATAGCGTGAAAGATTAGACAGAGACCAATCAGGTGAGAATGGACGTAAAACGCAAAAAGCAAGTCAACCAACGTGTAAGTCTAAACATGCAGAGCATCAAAGCATCTTACCAATCTAACTTATTTAGTCACTAGTGCGTTTTCCTAGGATGGCTTCTTAGATTACCATGTGCACTCCTGTTTTCATCCTCGCTAGGGGAGACATAAACGAGCAATTACCCTTTAAAAGTCTTTCGGCCTGCAACAGCTAACCTATTGCCAGTACAGCTTTGAGCAATGTTTTGGGTTTTTTCTTTATTAAAAAGAGAGATGTTTAAAATGGATTTCGTGAAAAGGTCTTGTTAACGAGTGTTTGACATTTTGTTAAGTATGTTTTTTAAATAAATGTTTTGACTTTCAATGCATTGATTACACATAATACGAGAGAGATAGCGTATTAAAAGTTGGAATCGCTTTACTAGATCATCTTTTTAATCTCAATGTCATTAATCCATGTCAGGCGTAAGCTTATTTGCCATCAAACATCTCATGCGCCATCCATTGCGAGCTCCAATAGTGTGCATGTGTATAAATGACTATAGATTAGCTGCCCTGATAATTATACCCCGAATTTTTTTTCTTTTTTATGGATTACTAAAAGATATTGGATCAATCAAAGCAAATGGGGTAATTAAAAGAAACATCAATCTAAAGTTCCTCGGGCCTTTGACATGAATCATTCTTTTAGGTGGACTCTTTTAAATGTTTTGAAGCCCAAGCATTGGCCTTCGGAAAAGACCAAATATCACTCTCTACATATAGTCGAGATAGGTACACGGGACCAAGAAAACAAGTTGCCACGGTCACTAAAGTGATCCGATTATGTAAAATGATGTTCACAACCGGTAAATCGCCCAAATCGCTAGATGTAATGTGCATATACACACATTCCACTTGAATGTGGAAACTACAATGAATTTTCTCTTTTTGGCCAATAGGAAACTACAAAGAATTAAATTGTTGAAACGAGCACTAGATCAGGCTTTAAGTAATTGCTCTTTTGGGTTAGCCTTTGGACCAAGAAACCTTGAAATTTGATTGCCTAAGCCCATTAGCATTTCAAATTGGGATATACAACGCAATTGGTCCATGAATTTTGATCAAATGTGTAATATAGTCCCTAAACTTTTAATTTGATCAATATGATTCTCGATCTTTGGTTCAACATATAATGTGATCATTGAACTTTAATTTGACTAATATAATCCCTAAATTTTTGGAATATGTTCACTTAGTCCATAAATTATAGGAAGATATTCAATATAATCATTATATTTAATTCAAGTTTAGGGATGACTTCAACATTATCTTATAGTTCATAGATTAAATTAAATATATTCTAAAAGTTTGTGGACCACATTAAACAAATTGAAAATTCATGAACCACATTGCATATTGAGTTAAAGTTCAAGAATTATATTAGTCAATTTAAAATTTTATGGATCATATCGCACATTGTGTCAAAGTTTAGGGATATTTGTGTGTCATTTTCCTTTCAAAATTTTCCCGCCAAAAAGAATTGACTTTGAAGTGTTTTTTTTGTCCCGTTTCATGCTCGCGCCATGTTGAGCCGGTTTTGACCGCCCAAGACGCCGCATGGGATCCATCTCACTCTCACCGAGCCACCTTCATCTCGTCTCTCTTTCTCGCACACATACAGAGCCACCAGAAAAATGAGCTCTTTTGAGCTTCCCTCCTTTTCTCTCGGGCTCGATTCGGACTCCGATTCGGAGCCTCCGAACCCTAACCTGCCCCAGAATCCTATCCTCGACGAGGTATCTCCAGTCAGCGGCGGAGGGAAGAGCTGGAACCGCAAATCGAGGACCCGGGTCGCGAAAACGGCACCAACCCGGCAGCGGGCCTTGAAGCGGCTCAGGCGCGGACTGCCCACCGAGTCGGATCGGAGCTCCGCTCGTCCGTCCCCCGACACGTACGTAGATGACGAAATCGAAGAGTTCTCGTCCGATGAGACAATCAAAGGTACGAGCATATTGGATGATGGTGTTATCACTGTAGAAACTGCATGCTTGTTACTTTGCTCGAGTTGGTTTTGCTCCTGCAGTTTCTCGAGTCAGTGTTGTCCTGAACGTTCGCAGGAGTTTGTGTTTCAGCTTTGATTTGATTCATTATGTGTATGAGTGTATCTGCTGATGAAGATAAATTCAAGTTTTTGAACATATTGATCAATATCAGGGGTTGCATTCAGCTAGAGTTGTATTTATATTTTAGTGCTGTGAAATTATGGATTACATGGCCGTACCAGTTAAGTGATTCTGAAAATTGCGAGTGTTGATCAAAGAAGGGAGGGTTTACCAAAGATTTGACATTTTGAAAGACGGGGCTTCACTCGATTCATGTTCTGCCATCTGTTCAATGATGGCATGGCTCTAAGAAATGCGGCATCGTGTATGTTTCCACCGGTGTCTGGTTGATTACTCAATAGTTTACTTTTTCTGTTTAGGAGTTCATGTCCAAGAGGCTTCTGGTATTTTAGAGTTCCATGTGAGCTCAGTTTGTAAAACTAGTCTCTGTTGGGGTGTTTTTTTTTTTTTTTTGGCCCCAAATCTTGGTGCTTAAAAATTGGCTCTTGGAAAGCATGAACTCTGCCACTACTGCAAAACATGGCTCAAGTAGATAATAAATTGCATATTTTTGTGTTACTCTCATTTGGCTCCCAACTGACTTGCAATGTTGGAGTTACAAATCTTGTTAGGGCTGATAGAATCCCATATACGGTGATTAGTGATGAAGCAAACATTTTTACATAGTTGTGCTTGACCTTGTGGATGCACACGGCGTGAAAACTCAAATGGGTTTTTTCTTCTTACTGGATTTAGTCCAATCGATATGGTTACTATACACCGATGCAAGCTCTGGTTGATAAATCATGGCCCTTCTCAGATGTGATGTTCATTGGACAAGTAAATAGAGATAAGCTGCTGTGCCTTATAAACGCCTCGTCTTCTCCCCATGTAGTGCCAAGCGAGTGCATTTCTAGTGGAAGGGCTCGCGGTGATGCATTTTTCAATGTTATATATTCATCTCATCCGTAGGAGCATACTTAATGTTTCATCACCCAACTTACTTAGATGCCAGTTCTATTGGTTGCATTAATCAATTCCCAGCTTGAATGTTACATCTCTATTTCTATCGTAGCAGATGAAATGGCATCCATCCAGATTCATTCAGTGGGCAGCAGTTCAAAGGTTCCACTGTGTGGACGTCGGGTTAACAATGCGCCTTCCTCAAGCTGCTTCAAAGCCAAAAAAAGGGGAACAAGCTTCAATTGACCACTCTGCCAGCTTGAGAAGGAGCTATGATAAACCCGTGTTAAAACAAACTACGTTAAGTCCTCTTCGAAGGTTCCACTTGATCGATTCGGATTCTGATAGTCCATCCACTAGTGAACATGCCAATGAAGAAGCTGTTAAGGCGAAGGTATCCTCCAAAGAGAAAAGCGACATTTCTTATCATAATCTCGGAAGTCAAGAGAAGAGAAAATTCCCATCTTACTGTGTCCGAAGAATGAGGATCTATGGAGAGATTTTCGTCCAACAAAGAGCTTTCAGATCCCAACCCCAGCTCTGGATGAGGTTTGTGAAGAATATTTCCACTCGCTGAAGAGTGGGAATGCGAGTCGGAAGAAACCTCAGCAACAGGTGGCTCATTTAAACATCGACAATAAAAGCTGTCCACCGACAAGAAATAGCAGCCAAAATATTGAGCCTCGCTGTGATTTGAATGACAACTTACCTCCTGCTCATCGATACTTTTTTCATGATAATCCAAGTATCCGGAGCTTAGTCCACAGTCGTCTACCTCACTTTTTCCCTCTCGGTGGTGCCAATAGTAGCAAGCAGCCATCGCTCATCGATTACATGTATTTCACCTCATCCTTATCCACTGAAAACAGCTGCTTGAATTCCATATCCATCTTAATGTGTCATATAATTGTCACTACATCAATTTTTTTTTTCTAGGAGTCAATTTGCAAATGGAGAATCTTCTCAAAAGCAAGCAATACGAAAAACTGATTCTAAGAAAAGCTCAAGGGGGAGAAATAAATCAAAAGCTCACACTGCTGAAGAAATCACAAGCACTGGAAGCTGGATGAACCCCAAAGACACCACAATCAGCCCGCAGAATGCTGGGAAAAGGCGAGTTCATGCCGATGGAAAATCGACAGGTCATTGGTATACCGCAGCTGGTGGGAAGAAGGTTGGTGAACTTTCTGTTTGTACTTTTTTCGAGTAATCTCATCTTGTTAAATTCAGTAAATTGTTTGTAGTGGATCTAGAAATAATTGCTTGATGTGCGTATCACTTACGTCAGACAGACTTAAGCGTTCTCTTTCCTTTCTTCGGAGTGTCTTGTCATTTGTGCTGTTGCATGCTTAAATCTATCTGATCAGCATTGAGAGCTTACTCCCTAGTAATAACCTGCAGTCGCAATGCTACTAATTAAAGTTTTGTTTTCACTAGATTTATTGACACTCAGTATTTCTAGACATGCATTAGGGTGAGGGTCTAAGAGATGATATTATAGATTCTACTTTGTGCAGTCTTATCAGAAGAATTTAATGTATCCAGTGCTTAGCTGTGTGAGAGAACAATATTTGCAGTGGTTGCAGCTTTCAGTTGCCATAATTCCGTCCTTTTCAAGACACGTGTGAGCACCCTGAGATATGTTTTCGTGGTCATTGCTCCTGCCTGTTTGTTGTTTTTTCTTTCTGTTCTCTTTTTAAACTATATGGCAATTCTCTTGGAGGAGTACTTTGCCATTTACGTTGCCCGGTTAAAAATGAAACT
The DNA here is from genome assembly GCA_019149425.1 of Psidium friedrichsthalianum. NCBI lineage: Eukaryota > Viridiplantae > Streptophyta > Magnoliopsida > Myrtales > Myrtaceae > Psidium > Psidium friedrichsthalianum. The sequence continues at coordinate 4,320 of JAGVVM010019201.1, read as the reverse complement.
AAACTTGCAGAATAAGTCAGGATAAGCACAAAGGCTGGAGGATTGTTTCCTAATTTGATGTTTCCTATTTCTGTGAACACGAAAAACCCTTTAGATTGCTTCACTCTAATCTGCTGGGTTTCAGCAAACTCTCAGAAACTTTTGCCATAGCTCAATGTAGTCAGCCAAAAAGACTAATTTGAGTGCACTTATTTTTTGATCTAGCGTTTGCTTCCGTTGTGCCTCTTTGAATGACCTTTTTCTGATGTCTATATGTCAAGGAGTTTCATGTCCTGATCGAGATTTCTATCCTTCAGGTTTATGTCACTGCAACTGGAGAGGAGTTGACAGGTCGAGGTGCCTACAGACACTACAGAAAGGTAACACTCAAAGCTTGTCAACTTCAAGAAGTAAGGTGCAATACAGGTGACATATGCTTCTTGTGTGTGTGTTGCTGACAGGAGAATGGAATGGCATTTAGAAAGTCAAAGAAGAAATCCAAGGCCAAGAAGGGGAAGAAGGGTTGACGCTTGGAATGCCTTTGAGCTTTGCAGGCGTTGCTTGTATTAAGAAGCAATGTATATACTTCATACGCATTTTCTCTTTAAATTTTAAGGTCAATTCAGATGTCCATCTAGTAATAAGCTAGTGGTCCTAAGAAAAGGATCTAGCTAAAGAAATGTAGCGATCATATCTGCCTCTGTTTTCTCGGGGGCTAGCTCAAAATGATTTCTGACCATAGCTGAACAAAAGTCTGCCTGGTCATGGCTTTTGATCAAACGTAGCAACTTTCAACCACAGATATAGCTTTCATAAGTCCAAGATGTATGTCCGTCCAAGTCTACCTTAGATTCTTAAATTAAATGCCTTCAATAGTCTGAAAACACTGATGTTCTGCTACTTAAGCGGATCCCTTTGTTGATCCCTAGACAATGTGTACGAATAGCTTCTTGGACCTTACCTTGGATGGACGTTCCTTCTTTCGCTTCTATCAGCCATCTCGATTTGTTTCCATGTAACCGACGCGAATATCTGGCAAAAACAATCAGATACGATTACCATTAATCTGGAATTACTTGAATCAGCGGCTCTCGTATGACCACCTTGGGGCGATTGCGGACCTTTATACAAACAGTGTCTGGTGGTTGCCTTGCCGACGATGAGTCCAAGACCCACATAGGAACTTCTTTTTACAAGTTCTATTTCTTATTAACCTATTTTATTTTGATTTCGGGTCTTACATTTGGTGATCTTCCAATCAAAGGGTACATTATAAGAAACTCCACCTTATCCTATCCTATCCGAAGTTTAATCCACGCCACCAAACGCACCCTCACGTTGGAAGAATTACATTCCAGTGGCTCTCATATCATCCTCCTGACTTCTGGAGAGCAGAGTCTAATTACACATCGAGTTATCCTCACTTGATTGTGTCATCATTCTCATTCTCTTTGGTTGCAAAAGAGCTTCTATATGCCGTGTAAGAAGCCGCTAAACCATCAAAGGTTCTTGCCTCTTTGTGGGGTACAACTCGCGCAAGCTGGCATTTGTTATTGCGATGTCAGAGTATAAAAAAAACAGTGGTTATTGTCAAAGCAGAGGGCCAAAATACAAAAAAAATTTACCTACAAAAAGGACTTAATTTCACAACCTCCCTCATAGCAGGGAAATCGGCATTAGATGAGTGGATCATTCATTTCAACCATTTTCACAATTCTTAAAAGGAAAAGAATTCCCGACCCAAAAAAAAAAAAAAGAATTCAGAATCAAACTCATACAACAAAATCACTTGACCAAGACTCCCTCAGGTTCTGTCAGTTTCTGTATTTCCTCTCATTTCCACAACTTTGCTTGCTAAATCTAAAATGTCAAAAAGGAAAACCTAAAAGATTTACATCTCTTGAAAACTAAACCTGTAAACTATAGGACATGAGCTCACCGGTAAAAGGGAAAAAATAAGTGAAGTGACATTCCCACAATCTGTTCATGCGTCGCTGGAAGCGTGATGATCTGGGCCTCCGGACTCTCCCGGAGTCGGGCTAGAGGTCCTTTGCGTGAGCATATGCTTGCATTTCCTGAAATTCACAGAAGTAAATGTGATAATCCGTTACAGAGTTAGGTTCCACAAAAGGAGAAAAACTCTAGTGATAAAGTTACACCATGTCAGTGGAAGGAGAAATCATGCCTCAGAATACCCAGTCGCAGAAGAACTTTGCTTACCAATAAAAAGTAACGAAGTTCATCACATAGGCACCAATGTACAAGTCAAAATCAAACTAGCATGCATTTTTCATTTGACTTCATGCAACAAAGATAGGGATACCTGATAATTATTAAGAACTACACACACCAGAGAGAGAGAGAGAGAGAGAGAGAGAGAGAGAGAGAGAGAGAGCTTTCTCATGGTACTTCAGTAAATAAAGAGCATTACATTTCTAGTTCCTCTGCCCTGATCTTGATATCGCTTGACCATAGTACTGGATCAGTATTCTTAGGCAAGGAATCCTGTTGCTGGGTCTTCTCTCTCAGCCACTGTTCAGCTTTATTGCACTCATCCACTATCTGAAATATGGGAAGCCAAAAACCTCAAAGAAAGTCCATACTACATAAAGACTTACCATTTAAGTTCCTTAATCATACCAATTCTCTGTCCTTTGGCGGAAGTGACTTTACAGACGTTCTATACTCCACAATGCAATTCAATAGGTCTCTTGTAGCTTGCGCTCTAGCTTCTTCATCCTTATACCGACTCTCAATTGGATCAACCAGCTAAAAAGCAAAAGGAAAGTGAGCACCGAGACGAAAATGGCAAGACAGGCTCTTTAGACAGAAAATCACCTTGTGTATGTCCTCCAGCTTCAAAATATAAGCATTTTCAGTTTCATCATCACCTTCATCATAAAGCCAATCCTCCGTCTGTTGGAGACTTCTGGAGATCCCCTCCCTCTCTCGATCACTTGCAAAGCTCCGGTACATGTTCAAAAGCTATTACAATGAGCATTGACACATTATTCTTAGATGTATCAGGGAAATATGGAAGCACAGATAGAAACAAGAGTTGAATGAACTGTCTAACCAAATAAAGGAAAACATGCAGAGGATGCTAGATATAGGGATGGATGATCAGAACAGAGATAGAACGGCTCTAGCACCATAAGATAAAACTGGATCTGATGTAGGTAATGATTTCACAATAGGATGAGGAAACTTTCTCCTCTGCAGGAGGAAAAGTTCACGTATTATCAGAAGGCCTTACAAATGCTAAAGACAGACTATACCATCCAGCTTTGGTCTAACTGAGTATAGAAACTTTTCAAAACCTTCCTATGTTTCCCTAATGAGCCAGAGGAGGGACGAAGAAAGATTCCAGTCCCATCAACTTTAGGCACTATATCCATAGGAATCAACTGCCACTGCATAGATTTTTTCAAAGCTGTAATAGAGTTCACAATATCTAATGCAACAAACTAAAAACTACAAATTTGATGAACAAAACAAAAAAAACCCAAACGTGCTTTGAAAATGTAAAAGGGGAGCGTACGCATGTTTAATTTCCTAATTGTGTTTCAGACGCTTAAAACTCATTTTCATTCTTTATAAGTTTTAAGAGAGAGCTCAATTAATACTCAAAAGGCACTCATTTACAAGATCCAACAAGAAATATTATAAGCAGATATCAAAGCAATACCTTGTTCCGCGTCTCATAAACATATGACTCCAAAGCATTTTTCTTCTCTTTCGTTTGTTCAGCTATCTTATCTTGCTGAGCCAAGTGAAATTCTTTCTCTTGAGCTTCTAAAACCTCAGCTTCAGTCATCCCACCATACATTTTCAGATGAAATGGTATCTCATGCTTTTTGGTTGCTTTATGTTTGCTGATGTGATGATCCTGCCATAGAAAGATCAGATGTAAAGGAATTCCATTTCACAGTGTCAATGAATCTCATTCATGCACTCTCACACATATTTAAGTTTACTGCCAAGACTAGCCAAATTATAGAAGTTCCATAGTGAGAGAAACATAAGATTAACTATCATTATTCGTTCTACCAAAAGCTACCATTAATCTAGTTTAAACAAAAATAAACACCACTAATTATAGAAACACTATTATCGCGTAATAACATACAGAGGCATGTGAGGATTGAGAATGTGAATAGGTCCCATCTCAACACCATTATGTCCGGCAAATGAATCTCAGAATCCATTTTGTCACCATATGCTTCAGCGTCATCATTGCTAACTGAACCATCCACAGGTCCTCTATCATCTGCAACAATATGGCATCAACATCATGACAATTGAAAGCAAAACTCAAAAGTTTGCACATCAAAAAAACAT
>JAGVVM010019200.1:0-12029 GCA_019149425.1 Psidium friedrichsthalianum | reverse complement strand
TTCGCTGAAGAGTGGGAATGCGATTCGGAAGAAACCTCAGCAACAGGCGGCTCATTTAAACATCGACAATAAAAGCTGTCCACCGACAAGAAATAGCAGCCAAAATATTGAGCCTCGCTGTGATTTGAATGACAACTTACCTCCTGCTCATCGATACTTTTTCATGATAATCCAAGTATCCGGAGCTTAGTCCACAGTCGTCTACCTCACTTTTTCCCTCTCGGTGGTGCCAATAGTAGCAAGCAGCCATCGCTCATCGATTACATGTATTTCACCTCATCCTTATCCACTGAAAACAGCTGCTTGAATTCCCATATCCATCTTAATGTGTCATATAATTGTCACTACATCAATTTTTTTTTTTCTAGGAGTCAATTTGCAAATGGAGAATCTTCTCAAAAGCAAGCAATACGAAAAACTGATTCTAAGAAAAGCTCAAGGGGGAGAAATAAATCAAAAGCTCACACTGCTGAAGAAATCACAAGCACTGGAAGCTGGATGAACCCCAAAGACACCACAATCAGCCCGCAGAATGCTGGAAAAGGCGAGTTCATGCCGATGGAAAATCGACAGGTCATTGGTATACCGCAGCTGGTGGGAAGAAGGTTGGTGAACTTTCTGTTTGTACTTTTTTCGAGTAATCTCATCTTGTTAAATTCAGTAAATTGTTTGTAGTGGATCTAGAAATAATTGCTTGATGTGCGTATCACTTACGTCAGACAGACTTAAGCGTTCTCTTTCCTTTCTTCGGAGTGTCTTGTCATTTGTGCTGTTGCATGCTTAAATCTATCTGATCAGCGTTGAGAGCTTACTCCCTAGTAATAACCTGCAGCCGCAATGCTACTAATTAAAGTTTTGTTTTCACTAGATTTATTGACACTCAGTATTTCTAGACATGCATTAGGGTGAGTGTCTAAGAGATGATATTATAGATTCTACTTTGTGCAGTCTTATCAGAAGAATTTAATGTATCCAGTGCTTAGCTGTGTGAGAGAACAATATTTGCAGTGGTTGCAGCTTTCAGTTGCCATAATTCCGTCCTTTTCAAGACACGTGTGAGCACCCTGAGATACGTTTTCGTGGTCATTGCTCCTGCCTGTTTGTTGTTTTTTCTTTCTGTTCTCTTTTTAAACTATATGGCAATTCTCTTGGAGGAGTACTTTGCCATTTACGTTGCCCGGTAAAAATGAAACTAAACTTGCAGAATAAGTCAGGATAAGCACAAAGGCTGGAGGATTGTTTCCTAATTTGATGTTTCCTATTTCTTGAACACGAAAAAACCCTTTAGATTGCTTCACTCTAATCTGCTGGGTTTCAGCAAACTCTCAGAAACTTTTGCCATAGCTCAATGTAGTCAGCCAAAAAGACTAATTTGAGTGCACTTATTTTTTGATCTAGCGTTGCTTCCGTTGTGCCTCTTTGAATGACCTTTTTCTGATGTCTATTTGTCAAGGAGTTTCATGTCCTGATCGAGATTTCTATCCTTCAGGTTTATGTCACTGCAACTGGAGAGGAGTTGACAGGTCGAGGTGCCTACAGACATTACAGAAAGGTAACACTCAAAGCTTGTCAACTTCAAGAAGTAAGGTGCAATACAGGTGACATATGCTTCTTGTGTGTGTGTTGCTGACAGGAGAATGGAATGGCATTTAGAAAGTCAAAGAAGAAATCCAAGGCCAAGAAGGGGAAGAAGGGTTGACGCTTGGAATACCTTTGAGCTTAGCAGGCGTTGCTTGTATTAAGAAGCAATGTATATACTTCATACGCATTTTCTCTTTAAATTTTAAGGTCAATTCAGATGTCCATCTAGTAATAAGCTAGTGGTCCTAAGAAAAGGATCTAGCTAAAGAAATGCAGCGATCATATCTGCCTCTGTTTTCCCGGCGGGCTATCTCAAAATGATTTCGGACCATAGCAAAACAAACGTCTGCCTGGTCATGGCTTTTGGTCAAACGTAGCAACTTTCAACCACAGATATAGCTTTCATAAGTCCAAGATGTATGTCCGTCCAAGTCTACCTTAGATTCTTAAATTAAATGCCTTCAATAACCTGAGAACACTGATGTTCTGCTATCTTAAGTGGATCCCTTTGTTGATCCCTAGACAATGTGTACGAATAGCTTCTTGGACTTACCTTGGATGGACGTTCCTCCTTTCGCTTCTATCAGCCATCTCGATTTGTTTCCATGTAACCGACGCAAATATCTGGCAAAAACAATCAGATACGATTACCATGAATCTGGAATCACCTGAATCAGTGGCTCTTGTATGACCACCTTGGGGCGATTGCGGACCTTTATACAAACAGTGTCTGGTGGTTGCCTTGCCGACGGTGAGTCCAAGACCCACATAGGAACTTCTTTTTACAAGTTCTATTTCTTATTAACCTATTGTATTTTGATTTCGGATCTTACATTTGGTGATCTTCCAATCAAAGGGTACATTATAAGAAACTCCACCTTATCCTATCCTATCCGAAGTTTAATCCACGCCACCAAACGCTCCCTCACGTTGGAAGAATTACATTCCAGTGGCTCTCATATCATCCTCCTGACTTCTGGAGAACAGAGTCTAATTACACATCGAGTTATCCTCACTTGATTGTGTCATCATTCTCATTCTCTTTGGTTGCAAAAGAGCTTCTATATGCCGTGTAAGAAGCCGCTAAACCATCAAAGGTTCTTGCCTCTTTGTGGGGTGCAACTCGCGCAAGCTCGCATTTGTTATTGCGATGTCAGAGTATAAAAAAAACAGTGGTTATTGTCAGAGCAGAGGGCCAAAATAAAAAAAATTTACCTACAAAAAAGACTTAGTTTCACAACCTCCCTCATAGCAGGGAAATCGGCATTAGATGAGTGGATCATTCATTTCAACCATTTTCACAATTCTTAAAAGGAAAAGAATTCCCGACCAAAAAAAAAAAAAAGAAATCAGAATCAAACTCATACAACAAAATCACTTGACCAAGACTCCCTCAGGTTCTGTCAGTTTCTGTATTTCCTCTCATTTCCACAACTTTGCTTGCTAAATCTAAAATGTCAAAAAGGAAAACCTAAAAGATTTACATCGCTTGAAAACTAAACCCTGTAAACTGTAGGACATGAGCTCACCGGTAAAAGGGAAAAAATAAGGGAGTGACATTCCCACAATCTGTTCATGTGTCGCTGGGAGTGTGATGATCTGGGCCTCCGGACTCTCCCGGAGTCAGGCTAGACGTCCTTTGCGTGAGCATATGCTTGCATTTCCTGAAATTCACAAAAGTAAATGTGATAATCCGTTACAGAGTTAGGTTCCACAGAAGGAGAAAAACTCTAGTGATAAAGTTACACCATGTAGTGGAAGGAGAAATCATGCCTCAGAATATCCAGTCGCAGAAGAACTTTGCTTACTAATAAAAAGTAACGAAGTTCATCACATAGGCACCAATGTACAAGTCAAAATCAAACGAGCATGCATTGTTCATTTGCCTTCATGCAACAAAGATAGGGATACCTGATAATTATTAAGAACTACACACCATGCAGAGAGAGACAGACAGACAGACAGAGAGACAGAGAGAGAGCTTTCTCATGGTACTTCAGTAAATAAAGAGCATTACATTTCTAGTTCCTCTGCCCTGATCTTGATATCGCTTGACCATAGTACTGGATCAGTATTCTTAGGCAAGGAATCCTGTTGCTGGGTCTTCTCTCTCAGCCACTGTTCAGCTTTATTGCACTCATCCACTATCTGAAATATGGGAAGCCAAAAACCTCAAAGAAAGTCCATACTACATAAAGACTTACCATTTAAGTTCCTTAATCATACCAATTCTCTGTCCTTTGGCGGAAGTGACTTTACAGACGTTCTATACTCCACAATGCAATTCAATAGGTCTCTTGTAGCTTGCGCTCTAGCTTCTTCGTCCTTATACCGACTCTCAATTGGATCAACCAGCTAAAAAGCAAAAGGAAAGTGAGCACCGTGACGAAAATGGCAAGACAGGCTCTTTAGACAGAAAATCACCTTGTGTATGTCCTCCAGCTTCAAAATATAAGCATTTTCAGTTTCATCATCACCTTCATCATAAAGCCAATCCTCCGTCTGTTGGAGACTTCTGGAGATCCCCTCCCTCTCTCGATCACTTGCAAAGCTCCGGTACATGTTCAAAAGCTATTGCAATGAGCATTGACGCATTATTCTTAGATGTATCAGGGAAATATGGAAGCACAGATAGAAACAAGACTTGAATGAACTGTCTAACCAAATAAAGGAAAACATGCAGAGGATGCTAGATACAGGGATGGATGATCAGAACCAGAGATAGAACGGCTCTAGCACCATAAGATAAAACTAGATCTGACGTAGGTTATGATTTCACAATAGGACGAGGAAACTTTCTCCTCTGCAGGAGGGAAAGTTCATGGTATTATCAGAAGGCCTTACAGATGCTAAAAACAGACTATACCATCCAGCTTTGGCCTAACTGAGTATAGAAACTTTTCAAAATCTTCCCATGTTTCCTAATGAGCCAGAGAAGAGGGACGAAGAAAGATTCCAGTCCCATCAACTTTAGGCACTATATCCATAGGAATCAACTGCCACTGCATAGATTCTTTCAAAGCTGTAATAGAGTTCACAATATCTAATGCAACAAACTAAAAACTACAAATTTGATGAACAAAAAAAAAACCCCTGTTATGCATAACGTGCTTTGAAAATGTAAAAGGGGAGTGTATGCATGTTTAATTTCCTAATTGTGTTTCAGACGCTTAAAACTCATTTTCATTCTTCATAAGTTTTAAGAGAGAGCTCAATTAATACTCAAAAGACACTCATTTACAAGATCCAACAAGAAATATTATAAGCAGATATCAAAGCAATACCTTGTTCCGCGTCTCATAAACATATGACTCCAAAGCATTTTTCTTCTCTTTCGTTTGTTCAGCTATCTTATCTTGCTGAGCCAAGTGAAATTCTTTCTCTTGAGCTTCTAAAACCTCAGCTTCCGTCATCCCACCATACATTTTCAGATGAAATGGTATCTCATGCTTTTGGTTGCTTTATGTTTGCTGATGTGATGATCCTGCCATAGAAAGATCAGATGTAAAGGAATTCCATTTCACATGTGTCAATGAATCTCATTCATGCACTCTCACACATATTTAAGTTTACTGCCAAGACTAGCCAAATTATAGAAGTTCCATAGTGAGAGAAACATAAGATTAACTATCATTATTCGTTCTACCAAAAGCTACCATTAAACTAGTTGGAACAAAAATAAACACCACTAATTATAGAAACAATTTTATCGCGTACTAACATACAGAGGCATGTGAGGATTGAGAATGTGAATAGGTCCCATCTCCAACACCATTATGTCCGGCAAATGAAATCTCAGAATCCATTTTGTCACCATATGCTTGAGCGTCATCATTGCTAACTGAACCATCCACACCGTCCTCTATCATCTGCAACAATATGAGCATCAACATCATAACAATTGAAAACAAAACTCAAAAGTTCGCACATAAAATAACATTTTAATGTATAGGAATAGCAAACTGACCATGGCTGAATCAACAGTGACAATGCCATGAAGGTTTAATTGAACTCTAACTTTAACCTTTGACTTTTCTCTGTTCAAGCCTTTGAAGGGGCCACCTGAATCAACAGGAGATATCAACAAGAGAGCTAAGTTACTATCATCAACACAGACAGCCCCACCACAAATGCCCATCTACAACCATATCTACTTATCACATCTCTGGATGAAGAAAAGGGGCTGATCAGAGAAGATTTGAGGACCAACTAACAATGAAATGACTTCAAAAAAGTGATTTGATGCTTGAATACCTTGCATGTCTAATCATTCTAAAATCTAAATAAATTTCTTATAAACTCCTAAAACAGGAGCTATAAGATTTGTCAAGTTAATATCTGTACTCACCATGAAGCAACTTATTTTTGAAGACTCGCCTGAAGGGAGCTCATCGGGATTAGCATAAAATGCTTCCAGCTGGAAAGAGCTATTCCTTAGCTCTTTCCAGCTGGAAGCATTTTATGCTAATCCCGATGAGCTCCCTTCAGGCGAGTCTTCAAAAATAAGTTGCTTCATGGTGAGTACAGGATATTAACTTGACAAATCTTATAGCTCCTGTTTTAGGAGTTTATAAGAAATTTATTTAGATTTTAGAATGATTAGACATGCAAGGTATTCAAGCATCAAATCACTTTTTTGAAGTCATTTCATTGTTAGTTGGTCCTCAAATCTTCTCTGATCAGCCCCTTTTCTTCATCCAGAGATGTGATAAGTAGATATGGTTGTAGATGGGCATTTGTGGTGGGGCTGTCTGTGTTGATGATAGTAACTTAGCTCTCTTGTTGATATCTCCTGTTGATTCAGGTTGGCCCCTTCAAAGGCTTGAACAGAGAAAAGTCAAAGGTTAAAGTTAGAGTTCAATTAAACCTTCATGGCATTGTCACTGTTGATTCAGCATGGTCAGTTTGCTATTCCTATACATTAAAATGTTTTTTATGTGCGAACTTTTGAGTTTTGTTTTCAATTGTTATGATGTTGATGCTCATATTGTTGCAGATGATAGAGGACGGTGTGGATGGTTCAGTTAGCAATGATGACGCTCAAGCATATGGTGACAAAATGGATTCTGAGATTTCATTTGCCGGACATAATGGTGTTGGAGATGGGACCTATTCACATTCTCAATCCTCACATGCCTCTGTATGTTAGTACGCGATAAAATTGTTTCTATAATTAGTGGTGTTTATTTTTGTTCCAACTAGTTTAATGGTAGCTTTTGGTAGTTAGAACGAATAATGATAGTTAATCTTATGTTTCTCTCACTATGGAACTTCTATAATTTGGCTAGTCTTGGCAGTAAACTAAATATGTGTGAGAGTGCATGAATGAGATTCATTGACACATGTGAAATGGAATTCCTTTACATCTGATCTTTCTATGGCAGGATCATCACATCAGCAAACATAAAGCAACCAAAAAGCATGAGATACCATTTCATCTGAAAATGTATGGTGGGATGACGGAAGCTGAGGTTTTAGAAGCTCAAGAGAAAGAATTTCACTTGGCTCAGCAAGATAAGATAGCTGAACAAACGAAAGAGAAGAAAAATGCTTTGGAGTCATATGTTTATGAGACGCGGAACAAGGTATTGCTTTGATATCTGCTTATAATATTTCTTGTTGGATCTTGTAAATGAGTGTCTTTTGAGTATTAATTGAGCTCTCTCTTAAAAACTTATGAAGAATGAAAATGAGTTTTAAGCGTCTGAAACACAATTAGGAAATTAAACATGCATACACTCCCCTTTTACATTTTCAAAGCACGTTATGCATAACAGGGGTTTTTTTTTTGTTCATCAAATTTGTAGTTTTTAGTTTGTTGCATTAGATATTGTGAACTCTATTACAGCTTTGAAAGAATCTATGCAGTGGCAGTTGATTCCTATGGATATAGTGCCTAAAGTTGATGGGACTGGAATCTTTCTTCGTCCCTCTTCTCTGGCTCATTAGGGAAACATGGAAGATTTTGAAAAGTTTCTATACTCAGTTAGGCCAAAGCTGGATGGTATAGTCTGTTTTTAGCATCTGTAAGGCCTTCTGATAATACCATGAACTTTCCTCCTGCAGAGGAGAAAGTTTCCTCGTCCTATTGTGAAATCATACCTACGTCAGATCTAGTTTTATCTTATGGTGCTAGAGCCGTTCTATCTCTGGTTCTGATCATCCATCCCTGTATCTAGCATCCTCTGCATGTTTTCCTTTATTTGGTTAGACAGTTCATTCAAGTCTTGTTTCTATCTGTGCTTCCATATTTCCCTGATACATCTAAGAATAATGCGTCAATGCTCATTGCAATAGCTTTTGAACATGTACCGGAGCTTTGCAAGTGATCGAGAGAGGGAGGGGATCTCCAGAAGTCTCCAACAGACGGAGGATTGGCTTTATGATGAAGGTGATGATGAAACTGAAAATGCTTATATTTTGAAGCTGGAGGACATACACAAGGTGATTTTCTGTCTAAAGAGCCTGTCTTGCCATTTTCGTCACGGTGCTCACTTTCCTTTTGCTTTTTAGCTGGTTGATCCAATTGAGAGTCGGTATAAGGACGAAGAAGCTAGAGCGCAAGCTACAAGAGACCTATTGAATTGCATTGTGGAGTATAGAACGTCTGTAAAGTCACTTCCGCCAAAGGACAGAGAATTGGTATGATTAAGGAACTTAAATGGTAAGTCTTTATGTAGTATGGACTTTCTTTGAGGTTTTTGGCTTCCCATATTTCAGATAGTGGATGAGTGCAATAAAGCTGAACAGTGGCTGAGAGAGAAGACCCAGCAACAGGATTCCTTGCCTAAGAATACTGATCCAGTACTATGGTCAAGCGATATCAAGATCAGGGCAGAGGAACTAGAAATGTAATGCTCTTTATTTACTGAAGTACCATGAGAAAGCTCTCTCTCTGTCTCTCTGTCTGTCTGTCTGTCTCTCTCTGCATGGTGTGTAGTTCTTAATAATTATCAGGTATCCCTATCTTTGTTGCATGAAGGCAAATGAACAATGCATGCTCGTTTGATTTTGACTTGTACATTGGTGCCTATGTGATGAACTTCGTTACTTTTTATTAGTAAGCAAAGTTCTTCTGCGACTGGATATTCTGAGGCATGATTTCTCCTCCCACTAACATGGTGTAACTTTATCACTAGAGTTTTTCTCCTTCTGTGGAACCTAACTCTGTAACGGATTATCACATTTACTTTTGTGAATTTCAGGAAATGCAAGCATATGCTCACGCAAAGGACGTCTAGCCTGACTCCGGGAGAGTCCGGAGGCCCAGATCATCACACTCCCAGCGACACATGAACAGATTGTGGGAATGTCACTCCCTTATTTTTTCCCTTTTACCGGTGAGCTCATGTCCTACAGTTTACAGGGTTTAGTTTTCAAGCGATGTAAATCTTTTAGGTTTTCCTTTTTGACATTTTAGATTTAGCAAGCAAAGTTGTGGAAATGAGAGGAAATACAGAAACTGACAGAACCTGAGGGAGTCTTGGTCAAGTGATTTTGTTGTATGAGTTTGATTCTGATTTTTTTTTTTTTTTTTGGTCGGGAATTCTTTTCCTTTAAGAATTGTGAAAATGGTTGAAATGAATGATCCACTCATCTAATGCCGATTTCCCTGCTATGAGGGAGGTTGTGAAACTAAGTCTTTTTGTAGGTAAATTTTTTTTATTTTGGCCCTCTGCTCTGACAATAACCACTGTTTTTTTTATACTCTGACATCGCAATAACAAATGCGAGCTTGCGCGAGTTGCACCCCACAAAGAGGCAAGAACCTTTGATGGTTTAGCGGCTTCTTACACGGCATATAGAAGCTCTTTTGCAACCAAAGAGAATGAGAATGATGACACAATCAAGTGAGGATAACTCGATGTGTAATTAGACTCTGTTCTCCAGAAGTCAGGAGGATGATATGAGAGCCACTGGAATGTAATTCTTCCAACGTGAGGGAGCGTTTGGTGGCGTGGATTAAACTTCGGATAGGATAGGATAAGGTGGAGTTTCTTATAATGTACCCTTTGATTGGAAGATCACCAAATGTAAGATCCGAAATCAAAATACAATAGGTTAATAAGAAATAGAACTTGTTAAAAGAAGTTCCTATGTGGGTCTTGGACCCACCGTCGGCAAGGCAACCACCAGACACTGTTTGTATAAAGGTCCGCAATCGCCCCAAGGTGGTCATACAAGAGCCACTGATTCAGGTGATTCCAGATTCATGGTAATCGTATCTGATTGTTTTTGCCAGATATTTGCGTCGGTTACATGGAAACAAATCGAGATCGCTGATAGAAGCGAAAGGAGGAACGTCCATCCAAGGTGCAGTCAAGAAGCTATTCGTACACATTGTCTAGGGATCAACAAAGGGATCCACTTAAGATAGCAGAACATCAATGTTCTCAGGTATTGAAGGCATTTAATTTAAGAATCTAAGGTAGAGTTGGACGGACATACATCTTGGACTTATGAAAGCTATATCTGTGGTTGAAAGTTGCTACGTTTGACCAAAAGCCATGAACAGGCAGACGTTTGTTTTGCTATGGTCCGAAATCATTTTGAGATAGCCCGCCGGGAAAACAGAGGCAGATATGATCGCTGCATTTCTTTAGCTAGATCCTTTTCTTAGGACCACTAGCTTATTACTAGATGGACATCTGAATTGACCTTAAAATTTAAAGAGAAAATGCGTATGAAGTATATACATTGCTTCTTAATACAAGCAACGCCTGCTAAGCTCAAAGGTATTCCAAGCGTCAACCCTTCTTCCCCTTCTTGGCCTTGGATTTCTTCTTTGACTTTCTAAATGCCATTCCATTCTCCTGTCAGCAACACACACACAAGAAGCATATGTCACCTGTATTGCACCTTACTTCTTGAAGTTGACAAGCTTTGAGTGTTACCTTTCTGTAATGTCTGTAGGCACCTCGACCTGTCAACTCCTCTCCAGTTGCAGTGACATAAACCTGAAGGATAGAAATCTCGATCAGGACATGAAACTCCTTGACAAATAGACATCAGAAAAAGGTCATTCAAAGAGGCACAACGGAAGCAAACGCTAGATCAAAAAATAAGTGCACTCAAATTAGTCTTTTTGGCTGACTACATTGAGCTATGGCAAAAGTTTCTGAGAGTTTGCTGAAACCCAGCAGATTAGAGTGAAGCAATCGAAAGGGTTTTTCGTGTTCAAAGAAATAGGAAACATCAAATTAGGAAACAATCCTCCAGCCTTTGTGCTTATCCTGACTTATTCTGCAAGTTTAGTTTCATTTTTAACCGGGCAACGTAAATGGCAAAGTACTCCTCCAAGAGAATTGCCATATAGTTTAAAAAGAGAACAGAAAGAAAAAACAACAAACAGGCAGGAGCAATGACCACGAAAACGTATCTCAGGGTGCTCACACGTGTCTTGAAAAGGACGGAATTATGGCAGCTGAAAGCTGCAACCACTGCAAATATTGTTCTCTCACACAGCTAAGCACTGGATACATTAAATTCTTCTGATAAGACTGCACAAAGTAGAATCTATAATATCATCTCTTAGACACTCACCCTAATGCATGTCTAGAAATACTGAGTGTCAATAAATCTAGTGAAAACAAAACTTTAATTAGTAGCATTGCGGCTGCAGGTTATTACTAGGGAGTAAGCTCTCAACGCTGATCAGATAGATTTAAGCATGCAACAGCACAAATGACAAGACACTCCGAAGAAAGGAAAGAGAACGCTTAAGTCTGTCTGACGTAAGTGATACGCACATCAAGCAATTATTTCTAGATCCACTACAAACAATTTACTGAATTTAACAAGATGAGATTACTCGAAAAAAGTACAAACAGAAAGTTCACCAACCTTCTTCCCACCAGCTGCGGTATACCAATGACCTGTCGATTTTCCATCGGCATGAACTCGCCTTTTCCCAGCATTCTGCGGGCTGATTGTGGTGTCTTTGGGGTTCATCCAGCTTCCAGTGCTTGTGATTTCTTCAGCAGTGTGAGCTTTTGATTTATTTCTCCCCTTGAGCTTTTCTTAGAATCAGTTTTTCGTATTGCTTGCTTTTGAGAAGATTCTCCATTTGCAAATTGACTCCTAGAAAAAAAAAATTGATGTAGTGACAATTATATGACACATTAAGATGGATATGGGAATTCAAGCAGCTGTTTTCAGTGGATAAGGATGAGGTGAAATACATGTAATCGATGAGCGATGGCTGCTTGCTACTATTGGCACCACCGAGAGGGAAAAAGTGAGGTAGACGACTGTGGACTAAGCTCCGGATACTTGGATTATCATGAAAAAAGTATCGATGAGCAGGAGGTAAGTTGTCATTCAAATCACAGCGAGGCTCAATATTTTGGCTGCTATTTCTTGTCGGTGGACAGCTTTTATTGTCGATGTTTAAATGAGCCGCCTGTTGCTGAGGTTTCTTCCGAATCGCATTCCCACTCTTCAGCGAG
>JAGVVM010019198.1:0-26505 GCA_019149425.1 Psidium friedrichsthalianum | reverse complement strand
CCCATAACGTCCAGATAAGGCCCTAAAGAGTTTCGGGGGCTGTAAGACGTTATTGCTTGTTCTATCTTCTGGTTCAACGTTGTAGTAGAAATAGAGGTTGTATACCCAACTAAAAAAAATGGGTTTAGCTTTAGGTACTTAGCGAAGAAAGTTTAAAGGTTTAAAATACCTTTAAGATCATCCGATTAAACTTACCAAATACTATTTGTATTTCAAAATAAAACTCTTTACTAAAATCAATTTAATCGAAGTAATTTTATTATATATTTTTTGTATCATATGAATGGTACGGGATGAATTCTCTTGCAAAGCTAACTTATAAATACACATTATATCCATCCAATGATAATGAGAAGAACTCGATGTGAATGAAAAATAACTGCCCCATTTCTTTTCGTTTACACAAAAAGATCGCTAAACCAATACAACCATGTTCATGTCGCTAAAAATCTATGTCGGTACACTCGTCTTGTCGCATTTACTCTAAAGTAATTTTCATGTCATAATAAAAATCTCAAACTAGTATGTACTCGGCAAATTTACCTTCATTGGCTTTCAACCTATTATCCCCATAAAATTGATAGTGTGAAAACACGTGTAACAAATAATTCGTCGCATGGACAACAATCCAACGTGAAAATTCAACTTGAACACAGGTCCTCAAGCTAAAATGAATCGAGATCAATTAGTCTCGATATATTTTATGGAAAATGAATAATGTATGGAAAATATTTTTCTACCAAATGAGGCTTGTATTGTTATAAAAACAAATGAACAATTTTTTTCCATTATCCAGAAACACGTTCTTACATAATTACCGTCATTAATGAAATTAACTTGTATGGCTAATTATTTCAAGTGATTTTTTTAGTTTAATATTCTTCCAATTCATTTTTCTTGCACGAAATAGATGAAAAAATCTGCTAACTCCTCAACTATTTTGAAATCTGTTAAAAATCCCTAAATTTGTCTTGATTTTTGCACTAAAATCTCGATAGATTTTTCACTTATGTAACGAAAATATGGCACAGTCAGCGATTTAACATCACACAAAAATTAATTCGAGGTAAATACAGCATCAGCGCACTAATTTGATAATTTGTTTGCCGATATTAACTTTTTTTTATTTAACTCAAATGAAGCCAAAAAAAAAAAAGGGCGAACGTAACTTTTTTTGTGCCTGCACCCGGCAGCAATCATGGCAAACTAGCAGGTGCGCAGCTTCTATCTCTGCAATTTGCCCCGTCTCTGGTGAGACGCTAAGGTCTCTAGAGCTCTCTTCCATCGGCGACCATGTCCGTCGACAAGCCGCCGTTGAAGCCCCTCTCCGCGCAAGAGTGGGAATCCCTGATGGAAGACTTCCAGCACGGCCGCGAGACCTGGACCTCCGCCCACTCCGCCGCCTCCATCTCCGACCTCGCCATCTCGTCCCTCCTCAGGCGAGACCTCCCTCTCGCCCTCAAGCATCCCTCCTCGTCTTCCTCGAGGAGTTCGCCGAAGCACTTTTCGGCCCCGCCTCTCGGCCGCAGCAGCTCTGGGCCGCCTCTTTGGAGGCCCTCCGCTCAGTCGTCCAGTCGCCGCCGGATCGGCCTTCGCCACGTACGCGCTCAAGGAGCAGATGATGGTGTCCGCCACTTCGATCTTCGTTTCCGTGGTGGGCGGCTTCGACGAGGAGGCATTGCGCCGCGACGTCGCGAGTTTGGTCGAATTGCTGTTGGCCATCGTCAATCGGCCGAATCACGGGCCCGACCGGCAGACGAGGGCGATTGCCTGCGAGTGCTTGAGGCAGTTGGAGAGAAATTGGCCTTGCTTGTTTGGCCGAGATCGCGGGGCATCTGGTGGAGCTTGTGTCAGAGCGAGCGCACGCACGCCTTCGCAGAGCTACATTCTTGCTCTTCACTCAGGTAATCCACTGATATCGTGGCTCGTAAGGCCGATGTGTCAATCTTGAACACTTCGGTCCCTTTGGTTCCGTTTAACTTGCCCTCAGTGGGGTGTTGGGTCCGACGAAGGAGGTTTCTGCTTTGAATTACAAGGAGCTGAGGAGGGCCATGGCGTTTTTACTTGAATGGCCGCAGGTTCTCACCCCTTGGGGAATGATGGAGTTTATGCATATGATAATACCCGTGGCGGTTGCTTTGGAATTGCAGGCTTCGATGTTGAAGGTCCAGTTCTTCAGCATGATTTATTCCTATGATCCGGTGCTTTGCCACATGGTTTTGATGTTGTATTTACGTTTCTTAGATGCTTTTGATGGAGAAGAGCATAAGATTGCTCAGCGGCTTGTCTCAGTTTCAAAGGAAGCACAAGGTCATCCGGGGTTTCGGATGCTTGCCCTTCATTGGTTATTGGGGTTTTTCAGTGGCATGACAAATCGTGTAGTCGAGAGAAAGAACATGGTTGTTGATATGGCTTCAAGCTTCTATCCAACTGTTTTTGATCCTCTTGCCGTGACGGCTCTGAAGCTCGACCTTCTTGCCTTGTGCTCATTGTGTCTTGCAAGCCAAAAGTCTGAGGATGTCTCCCAAGCGGATTCATTGTCCGAGGTGAATCTATTCAAGGACGGCCTTGTCTCCATGTCTGCTTTTAAATGGATGCCTCCATGGAGCTCAGAAACTGCGGTGGCATTTCGCACCTTCTATAAGTTCTTAATAGGCACGCTTTCCCATTCTGTTGATGATTCCATTGAAACGAAAGTGCTTATGGACTCACAATCTTCCGTTTTCTGCAGGTATATAATGCTTCAGATTTCCCACTTCATCCCATTTCTTCTTTTTCTTGTGTTGGGCCGATACTCTGCCTCTATGCCTGTGTATTGTGCATCACTCATGGAAGCTGGATTTCATTCGAGAGGGTTATACTAAAGAAAATTTCAAGCATTTGCATAGGAAAAACTATATGGGGAAAGAAAACCTCAAGTGGATTCCTGTTGCTACTACTTGAGCAGGTCAATTCTATGATATGATTTTTATCTCGCATATTAGTATATCACTAATTGCCTCAAAGAGTGCATATTTCATGGAACTTTCTTTTCTTGGAGATGATTTTGCTTGTGGTTGAACGGAGTTTTGAAACCATTAGTAAATTGTGCCTTCTAGTTTCAGAAAGGTACTACTACCTTAGAACATGCGCTTTGCTATTTCGTTCTCTGAAAAGGGGAGAATAACATGCTGAGTTATTCTCTTTCTAGAGTTTTGGTTTCGAGGCTACTAATTCTAGTGCTTTGCATGCACTGCTTAGTCAGTTACAGGCAGTCAGCTTAGTGGTTGTAAAGTAAAGATGATTGATGAGTTTAACGTATATGAATGATGGAATGACTATTTGTATTAGCAATCTTACAAGTTACAATACAATTTGATTTGGTATTGTCTATCTTTGTTTGATTTTTCTTCTTGCTCAATTCCCTTTGGGCAGCATACTATCTCATGGCGGTGGTAAGTTTTCATCTGAGCGAGGTATTTTCACATTGTTTTAATGCTTTCTCATATTTTAGGGGATGATCGTGGAGATGACTATGGAATTTCAACAGTTAGTTCCCACTGTCGTTTCCTTCATCAACAGATTCTTGGGCTGTAATAAGCACTGTTGGTTGGGAGAGCGACTGCTCCAGACACTAGATGAGCGTTTGCTTCCAAAAGTCAGTGTAGATTATAAACTAGTCGCCTACTTTGCGGTATTTGATAAAATTGCTGAAAACGTCACAATTCCCCCCCGTGGACTTCTAGAACTTCTTACCAACTTAGTCATTTTCCTTGTCAAGAAACATGGCCCCGACACTGGCTTAAGATCTTGGTCACAAGGAATTAAGGTTCTTGGAATATGTAGGACAATGATGATGCATCACCACAGTTCTAGATTGTTCCTCAGACTATCTCGTCTCCTTGCATTTACCTGCCTTTACTTCCCTGATTTGGAGGTTCGTGATAATGCAAGGTATGGGGATAAAAGAAAGATGCATTCTTTTCCTTTTCTGTTCTTCCAGCTCTGTCAGTTTTGTTTACTATACAGTGTGCTATAAATTGTGAGTGGGATCAATACATGTTATTTTCATGTTCTTAGCTTCAGTCAATATATTTTGGGCTTATGGTGCCTTGGGCACTGTGCAGGATCTATCTAAGAATGTTGGTATGTGTACCTGGTAAGAAGCTCAGAGAACTGCTGAAACTTGGGGAGCAGCTACCTACCATGGCTCCATCTGGAGAATCTGACACATTTTTCAATATGCAGGCTCCAATACTTTCTCATGACCCTAGAAAATCCAGAAATATCTCTGCTTACATACACCTTGAGCGCGTGGTACCTTTACTTGTAAAGCAATCGTGGTCATTGTCTTTGGCTAATTTGGGTTTTGGAAATGCAAAGGCTGATTCTATAGAAGGCATTAAGGATAGTGAACCAAAATTTGATGATGCAGCGATTGGGATCACTTCTGATCTACTGCTTTCCTCAGAAAGCTTAAGCGTGGAACAGCAGCTGGAACCACTACGTGTTATGGATGCCAGGATCTCGGAAATGTTAGGAACCCTGAGGAGGCATTTCTTAAGTATTCCTGATTTTAGACATACACCAGGGATTAAGGTCAAAATTTCGTGTTATTTGAGATTTGAATCTGATCCCTTCAGTAGAACATGGGGATTTAGTTCTCCTTCAGATAATCCTAATGCAACAGATGCACTTCCGGCAATATATGCGACTGTGCTCAAGTTTTCTTCTTCAGCACCATATGGGTCTATTCCATTGTACCGCATACCATTCCTTCTTGGAGAGCCTCCAAAGAACAGTAATTCTTCTGTCCTGAAAGTTAACTCAGATATTCATGCCGTAGAAAACGGTTCCCACGAAGATGATAGCGTTAGAGCTTCTGTTACAATAGAACTAGAACCTCGAGATCCGACTCCTGGGATAGTGGATGTTTTTCTTGAAACAAATTCAGAAAATGGTCAAATCATTCAGGGACAGCTGCATAGTATCTCTGTGGGCATAGAAGACATGTTTCTCAAGGCTATTATCCCATCTGACATCCCCGACAGCTCAGTTCCTCTCTATTACTCTGACTTGTTCACCGCCCTGTGGGAGGCATGTGATGGTACTTCCAACTTTGGACGGGAGACCTTCCTTCTTAAAGGAGGTAAAGGCGTTGCTGCAATCAGTGGAACCCGATCGGTCAAGCTACTGGAGGTCCCTGCATCCTCTGTCATCCAATCAACTGAGCGGTACCTTGCTCCTTTTGTTGTAAAAGTAACCGGTGAAACGCTTTCGGATCTCATGAAAGATGGCGGAGTTATTAAAGATATCATCTGGAAGGATTCTGTTTCAGATATTTCCGAGGACGCTACCCATGCAGGTGCCAATTTTCAGGTTCCACTTCAACTCAAGTACACTGATGAGGAGGATGACACGGAAATCTATGCCAACTATAGTAGCAGAAACATGGGCTGCATCCATATCCTTATATTTCTTCCACCAAGGTACCATCTTCTTCTGCAAATGGAAGTATCCGATGCTTCGACTTTGGTTAGAATAAGAACCGATCACTGGCCATGCCTAGCTTACATTGATGATTATTTGGAAGCTCTCTATTTGGTGTAGAAAGAAAAGTTTTGTCCTAAATGGCGAGTTCGTCAAGAGTCAGATCATCTGCCTGTTGTTGTAAATGCTTTCTGCCAATTTTTCTGTTCCTTTATTTAAAAGAAAGTAGGCTGTTTTTGGTTGCCATGAATAATCTGTCCTGTAAATACTACAGCAAGGTTGAGATCCTCGAGTTCTTATTCTTTTGATGGATTGAAACACAAAGTCCGAAGTGATCTTTGTTTTCGGATCTCTCAATGCTTCTGGCCGTTATCGGGGAGAGATTACCTCAAGGTCAATCTTGTTTTATTCTCTATGAAGCCCTTGTATCTCTTATTTATCTCGGACTTCCGTTCCTTCGTTGTCTGGTGACAACATACAGAAACGAAATGCCTGATATGTGTGTTTAATTGCAATTATGATTGATCGTTGCTCATTGTCGTGGCTATATCGCTATACTTCCGTCCTATTGATTATTGATAAGTTGGGTGTCACTTCAAATATTGATTATTGATAAGTTGGGTGTCACTTCAAATTTGGTTTAGTTCCTCGCGGATGTATCTTATTGATTCGTTATTTGGGTCATACATTATGATTTCTGGAAAAAAGAAGGATATTACGTGGGGCTTTAAGAATGCAATTGGGAGGAGAAACACTGCTTTTGAGATTATTGGACAATAGTTTGAGGGAGATGTAACCTTGGGAGCCAAATTCAGTAGCTCAGATACCAAAATGGACCACAGGAGATTGAGTTCGAGCCGAGAGGCGATATCTTCTGGCAGCTGCCCGTCACCTCGACCTTGGAATTACATGGCTGTGACGGTGCCGACTGCTGACGATATCATCATGAGCGATGGGATTTTAGGGTGATACCAGAATGAAAATGAGGAGATTGCACAGGTCTTTAGTATTAACAAGTAAGTAGGATGGTAAATCCTAGGTTGACCAAGTGGTCAAACATATTGTTTGAATACGATGAGGTTTTTAAGTTACTGTGCTTTCACGTAAATAACCTCAGAAGCCAGGACCTTGCACTTTGTTCTCGTCAAACGACTCCTTCATGTTTTGTTGCATTGCCGCGGCAAACCAAACACTAGCTGGTTGGAACAATGCAAGGAATATGAAAACTCGCTCGCTCGCTCGCTCGGACTTAGCTGCTCTATAGTCCTACATCACGTTATTGCTAGCATTTTCCTGCATTTGGTCATCGAAATTTCTAGACTGGACAAGACAATACTGAATAAGATATGATATGATATGAAATTTATGAAATTTCTGTTCATTGTTTGGTGGCTCATAATAATAAAGTCGGATATTTTTACATCTTATTTTGTTTGTTGTGTGGTATCAACAATATATAGTGTAAATGAACCTAAAAGTTGCGCAAATTAAAACGATTGGAATATCTCGCGACACTCTTACCCACTTAATTTTTTATTGCTTATTTCTTTTTTCCCCTTCCATCACTCTCTAATAACATTTTACTAAATAGTAAACTATACTAATATTCTTAAATTACTAAAATACCCAAAACATGTCATAAATGTGAATATAGTATATGTATATGGATTTTATATTATAAGATAGAAAGAAATTTGAATACATAAATAAAAAGGGGAATAAATAATAATGAATTTTTTTGAAATTTTTTTTGAATTAATTATTTATTTTTTAATTTTTTAATTTTATTAATTTATGAAGAACTATCCTCCTCACCGCCCCCGCTCGTTCTTTGTCTAGGAGGAAAGGAGGAGATTATCTGTCCTTCGTTGGGATAATTTTATGGAGCTTTCGGGGCTTGCATTGTTACCCTGTGACGGTGGAAACCACGGTCTCAATGTGGAAATAGCTAGTTCGCCAGGAGGGGTGTTAAAGACCTCGTGAAAAAGAAGAAGGCCAAGGGGGGCAAAGGGGAGAGACGGAGAAGGATTGAACGAGGAGAGAAGCGCGTCCCGGCCCGCCCGACCCGGTGTAGAATTGTCCAAGGGCAAAGCAAAAGGAGAAAAGAAGATCCTGTGAAATAGCACCATACGAATTAGGAGTTCCCTTTGCTTTTTACGTACCAGGCACTTTCTCTCTCTGTTGTCTTCTTTTCTCTTTTTGACTGCGTTTCTATCCAAAGGCAATGATGCGCTCCATTGTCCCACCCACCCCTCTTTCGTTCCAACCAAACCTCTCTCTCTCTCTCTCTCTCTCTCCAGCACGAGCTTCACGTTCCATACCTCTCTCTCTCTCCCGCGTATTTTGGACTTCCTGAGTCGCCTCAAGCTATCCAGAATCCGCTCCTGATTGATTCCACTCTTCTCCTCCGCCCGTCCCACTTCCTAATGATAAGCGGGACCGGGCGAATCGGACTTTGCCCGGTAGAGCTGCTGCCGGCGCTGGATAATTCACGCCCCTGGCCAATGCCGCCCACACTTGCCTGGGCTCTGAGTTCGTTTCGCTGCCCGCTAAATGATTCCGCAACCGTCGTCCTGCCGAGCTTCGACTTCGCGCAGGCCTCCCCCACGTTCTGCCCCTGCGGTGGTGAAGCCCTCTGCTCCCGCCCCCCGCTCGTTGCTTTCTCTAGGAGGAGGAAGAGGAGATTCCTGTCCAGTTCGTTGGGCAGGAGGAGATGGAGTTTCGGGGCTTGCATGATACCCTCTGACGGTGGGGGCCGCGGTCTCAATGTGGAAATTGCTAGTTCGGCCAGGAGGGGTGTTAAGACTCTCGTGGTCAGGAGGTTGGCCAATGAGTTGCACAGCGAGGAGTTGCCCGGAGAGGCGTCCGTACAGATGGGTTCGAATTTCACCAACTTCCGGGAGGACCCTCTTGTGGATAAGCTTAGGACGCAGCTCGGAGTGATACACCCGATACCTTCGCCTCCGATTAATAGGAATATAGCGGGGTTATTTGTTTTCTTTTTCTTTGTTGGTGTTGCTTTCGACAAGCTATGGACCTCGAGGAGAAGGAATAAAGCGGGGGGCGACGAGATCAGGCGGGGCGTGTGGCCGCAGGTGCCCACGAGCTTTTCCTTGTTCCTGGAGAAGGATTTGCAGAGGAAAGAATCCGTTGAGTGGGTGAACATGGTGTTGGGGAAGCTTTGGAAGGTTTATAGAGATGGGATCGAGAATTGGCTTATTGGGCTGCTTCAACCTGTCATTGATAACTTGAAGAAGCCTGATTATGTTGAGAGGGTTGAAATTAAGCAGTTCTCACTGGGGGATGAGCCATTGTCGGTCAGAAATGTCGAACGTAGGACTTCACGACGTGTTAATGACTTGCAGTAAGTGTTACGAGACTTAAATCTATTAATGAACATTTATTACCATGTGTATGTTGTCCGAGTCAATCATGCCTTTAGCTTGATAGAGAAGTTGTGTATTCTTTTCATATCCTTTTGACGGTCATGACTGTAATCTCTTGTATTAAACTAGATGTGTCAGAGCACTTTATATTTATGTTACACATATTCTCTTGGAAACGCCTTTTGGATCAAGGATCTGAAATATTTCTGCCATATATATGCCTTTAACAATTAATGAACATTCTGTTTTTTCCATGAGTTCCATCCAATTTCGTGTGCTTCATTGGTCTCGAACCATCTTATTTGAAATTTGAGTTCCTTGATATTCGGTCTTCTCATTGGTCATAGTCAAATTTAAATTCATTTGAATGTTGTTCTCTACTGGCCTGCCAAGGCATGAAGAGTTTTTTGCTATCGGACAGAACTTTCTTGGGTCAGAAATGATGTGGGTGGAGGCTCTCATCTTAATGTGTTTTGAATGCTGGCAATTTATTTGACCACTTTGTTTTCATGCTGTGATAGAAGTCTCAAGCTGCATGAGTTTAATCATGTGTTGAACATCGCCAACTTTGACATCTTAAATGAAAAGGAATAGCAGCAACAGTAGTGAGCCCTGTAGACATCCCTCTGAGGATCCTGCTGAAGCTTGGAAAAATTAGTTAATCATCTCTTTCTTAACTGACCTGGACAAATGCAGAGACAGATTTATTTAGGTTTACATGTTATTAAAACATGATATGAAACCTTAAAAGCTTGTGCTCTGTTTTTAGAGCCTCGTCAGACTCTTAAAATGGAGAATATTTTCCATTCAATCGTTGTACAAGAACTTGCCAGACTGCCGAGCGAAGAGAACATTTAGAAGTCTGTTGCTTGTAAATATCTTAGAAGCAAGTAGCTATTGAACAAACGGTTGGTTAACTAACATGCTATTAGATTTGCAAGATCATTAATAGATATAGGATGGTGATAGCTGAATGCTACGTTCATCTAACTTATATTTTGCCCTTAGAAATCTGTGGTTTTTTCAACGACAGGGTAGTACCCATTAATATCCAAGTGGTTGCTTCATATTATACATCTTATAAAAAAAGAGCTTGGCATCCACTATTCAATTAGCTAATGTTTACAATTTATATCTATATAATATAAGGTCAGAGTATCGAAATAGAGGAGTTTTCGATGTATTCCAGGAGCCTTTAGGTCTACGGGAAGGGCAAGTATCAGGGAGAAGTCACTTTGACTGAGAGTATTATGATTTCTTATCATTATTTCTTTCTGCTAACTTAAATGCAAAACCTTGAGAACGTCAAACGAATTTTGAGGTGTTGAAATATAGTTTTGAAGCAATCTTGGCTTGTTCACGTGCATCACTTACGTGCTACACATGGCATATAGTGGAAGTCAGTTATCTAACATTAAGTTGTGTATATCACTTAGTTACTGTTTGAGACATTGGAGATCTAGAGTTTGGTTTATCTTCACATGCTTCACTGTTTAATTAGACCGGAGGCTGATGCTTATTGCTTGATATGTCTATGAAGAAAGGAATGCTGGAGAATCTCCAGGATAAGCTTTACATTCCGCTGCCATGTATTGGTCATCCTTACATCCTCTAAAGTTTGTGATACTTTGTCAGTTCTAGTTGTTTTGAAACCTAATCAATGAGAGTCCTTTCCTACTTTTTATTAACTTCACCAGATCCCATTTTGTGATCTTGAACCTTCCTAAAGATACGTTTAGTTCTTAAGATGATCACTGATATAGCTGACATAATAGAGGACAAGTATCGTCAGCAGATTTGATTTTGAAAGGCGAGTCTTAACTATTTAGTTAGTTGGGTCATGACTACTAGTTTCCCTTTGGATTTGTCCTTACTGGGTTAGAATTTATTCTTGTATGACATCGTTATTTTATGGCAAATACTATCTAGTCCCATGACATTTCTCATTACGCTTAAAATTTTTAGCTAAAATGAAAGTAAAGGAATTCTGGTGAGTATTTTCTGGTACCATGGAATTAACTTTTTTTGGCAAATTGATCCACATATATATTTGCTTTGTCTTTTGGATTCGAGCATGCAATTCCTTTTTTCTCAATAATGTTTTAATATCTAATAGAAGTGATTTTGTATGACCATTATTTGTCATGCAGGTACCAAATAGGCCTTCGCTATACCGGTGGTGCCCGCATGCTTTTAATGCTCTCGCTGAAATTTGGTATCATCCCAATTGTTGTGCCAGTTGGCGTTCGGGACTTTGATATTGATGGGGAACTTTGGGTTAAGTTGCGATTGATACCAACAGAACCTTGGGTGGGAGCTGTTTCATGGGCTTTTGTTTCAATTCCAAAGATCAAATTTGAACTTTCACCATTCCGCTTGTTCAATCTGATGGGTATGTTGCAACTTTTAATGCCTTTAGGTGTTGCCGGATCATTAAGTACAGGGATGCATGTTGCATTTGTGATCATATTCCTGATGTGTTGATGTTGAACAAAACCAAGGCTGATCGGTTCATGAATTACATCGAGAACAAAAAGGTCAAGATATATTAGGATTTATATGTTTGTGAATGTTTATCTCCTTCCCGGTAATGAGAAGTTGATTTCTTACTTTGTGCGAAGTCTATAACTGTCCCACTTGGGGCCGGTGGGTTTTTTTTTTTTTTTTTGTGTGGCCCCACTAGCCGGTGCTTGGATTTGGAATTCCATGCTTATATGTTGAGACTGATCTTGGGACCATGCTAACCCGTAAAAGGGTACATCAGCCATATCTAAGACACTGACCAAACACATGCTCACATTCCAAATATCATCAATGAATTTATAGTGAAAGGACTTACTTACCCTTGGGAGGGTCACAATCCAAAAGCTAGAAAAGTGAAATGTGTTATAGTTATTTCTCACATTAGTTAATTTTCTTCCTTAGGCCATGCCTACACAGGGACTAAATGTTGCTGACTCACAACAATGACCCAGATCATAGTTCACAATATGATAACAATTGGTTTTAAGAGCAGGAATTTCAATTAACCTCTTATGGTTAAAAAAAAGTTGCCATGGGTATTCTGGAATCATTGGTTTAGCATTGGAATTGGGCATAGATACTTAACTGGCCCCTAAGATGCTCCACGATGGTGATTGGAAAAAACATTTTTGTAGTTCCAAATCACAGCCAGCCATGATGCGCTATTAGTAGAGGCTGCGAGGAAGCACATTTGGTATTTAAGACATCTTCCTTTTAGCTTTGAGACTGTCCCTCTAGATAGGATACATTCACAAAGCAAAAAAATAAATAAAAATAAATCTACTTTCTTTGGTGAAAAATGTAGCAAATATTTAATTCCTGTATTTGACTATTCTCCTATTGAGTGACTTGTTAAATATAGACTACGCACGTTCAGATTGCCTCTCCTTCAGTGTTAAATTGGTTCCTTTCACAATTTGCTACTGCTCGTGTTATTGAAACTGAGGACAATGATCAGCCTTGTTTTTGAGCTAGACACCTGGTGCACTGCAAGTGAGATGACGGGCATGATAGGATAACCATTCAAAAGAAGCCACATGAAGCTACTTTCTTTGATAATTTGTGGATTCCTTGATATAAATTTTCTTCTAATCTGGCTTGCAACTCCATGGTGCACTTTTTTGGAGATATACTTATTTATCAAGGGAAAGGTCCTGATTTGCTGATGCTCTTTTCTTGGCAACTCTGGTTCTGCTGGCATTTGATGACAGTTAGGAGTTTTATTACATGCTGAGCTTACATTCCTTTGATATCTGTTTATATTACAAAGACTTCCCTTGATCTCCTGGGAATTCAGACAAAATTAGCTGTAGTTGTAGATTACTTCCTGTTATTCTCTTGTGACAGTTAGATCACATAGACGTAATAAAACTTTATAATATGATTGCTTGAATCTTGTGGACATTGTACAGACATGGTATTTGTCAAACTTACCCTGCTGTGATGATGTTAAATTTGCATTTTTACAAGGAAATTCTGGTTTACTCTTGCATAATGAAAGGTCTGCAGGTTTACAGACACTGATTTATTTTCTTTTGGATTTTCTTTTTGGGTGGGTGGTGCAAAAACCAGCAATCCCTGTTCTTTCCATGTAAGTTGAATCTCAACTTTAATCACTGCATTCTGTTGTATAATCTGCGAAGGGATTGATTTTCTTTTTATTTTATTTTTTTCAACTGGGCATTTTTATTTTTGGCTGAATGTTTGTCAACTGGATTGAGAGTCAAGGTGGGTGTCACATGTCCGTAGAATGGTTTATGGTATTAAACAAGTTTAAATGGGATTATTAAGAACTTGGGGATTTTCCTTGGTATTACCTGATCAAGGCTCGTCAACTATGTGGAACATTGGACATCGGGCATCTTCACCTTTTTTCATGTTATGGATTGTCAAAACAACCATTGACTGCATGTCAATCTGTCAGTTCAGTAGATGCTGGCACATAGATTTGTCATAAGGTTGATATTCCGCCAGATTTTTATGGGGTTTAGATAAACGAGTAATGGTTGTAAAACTGAATTATGACTTATGTTTACCTGAATCATGATACTCCTCTGTCTTGATTGGGAGCAGGATATAGGTGCAAGAGAACATATGGTGCTCAACAACTAAGAGTTTGATAATATGTCTGTTCTTAGCAGAACAGTCTCAGAAAAGGCAGGGTCAAAAACGGGATACTTGAGAATTTGGCCCCATGAAAGCAAGAGGAAGGGGGACACTGTATAGTCTTAGAGCTGGAATAACCCATAGGGTTTTGTTTATGCTAGCTTTGATTCGATATACTTCTTTGTTTTGTTTCCCATCGTGTGTACTTGAAGATATGTTGAGCTTTGGACTAATAACATGTGCTTGCACTTGTTTTAGGTTTTTAACGAAGCTTCTCACTGAGGATTTGCCTAATCTATTTGTAAGACCGAAGAAGATTGTTTTAGATTTTCAGAAAGGAAAAGCAGTTGGTCCAGTAACAAATGATTTCAGATCTGGAGAGATGAATGAAGGAAACAGGGATTATGTTGGAGAGTTATCTGTGACTCTGGTTGATGCTCGGAAACTTAGTTATTTCTATGGTAATTACTTCCTGAAACTTGCTATTAGTAATGGATATAACTGCTGGTATGGGCAGTAAGAGAATTTTCTAATTGCAATTGTGCATTGAACTCACCCTGTTAGTATGTTATACAAGATTCGACCTCTTCATTGTCATTTGTGCCATTCTTTACTGCATCAGAAATGTCACTGTTTTCCTTCTGGTGGCAGGCAAAACTGATCCATATGTTATCCTAAGCTTGGGGGATCAAATAATTAGAAGTAAAAAGAACAGCCAGACCACTGTCATTGGGCCTCCTGGAGAGCCAATCTGGAATCAGGTAAAGCTGTATGCACTGGTTTGCTAGTTTTGCATGATACTTGTACAAGCATTGTATGTCTCATTCTAATCGCATCATTTGGCAGGATTTTCACATGCTCGTTGCAAATCCTAGAAAGCAAAAGCTGCAGATTCAAGTGAAAGATGCTCTTGGATTTGCGGATCTGACTATTGGTACAGCTGAGGTATAATAAACATAAAAGCAGGATCACTATGATGATTTTGCAGATCATTGTGGAAATGATTGATGGGACTGCACTAGAGAAAGTGACTATTATGATGCAGTTTGGTGTCCTTTGTCCTCATGTTGTTGAATACATCTGCTAAAAAAAGTTCCTAAGGGTGCTACTCGACTTGGTCCGCTTTCTTTCTAATGCATGCTGTTTAGCTTAGTTCTTGGGTCTATTCCATCCTTGTAACAATCACGAGCTTCACCTTAACTTTTGGCTATATCTACAGTTTTAGACATTTATCACACAGTGCCTTTGCACTTCATGGTAACTGGCTAACAAATTGCTGCATTATTATTGCACTTTCTTCCTAAGTCATGCAAAATTGATTTGGTTTTGAATTGTTAAAGTGTCTCATATTGCTTATCTATAAGGTTTCAATAGGCCTTATATTCATATAGTCTCCCTCCCTATCAACTCAAGTTTTTAGGCTGAACTTTCTAATATGTATTAGAGCCCGGATTTATATCAATTGTATGCAGGTTTTATATGCTTTATTTGTGTGTGTGTGTAGTCTTCCCTCACCTAATCAATTAAGCTTTTGGTTTGGACTTCCACGTGGTATCAGAGCAAGGTTCCACCCCAAATTTATTTCGCATCTTAGACCCCCTGTTTGTAAATTCCACGTGTAGCTCTCAATTCGCTTTGCACGTGAAAGTGGGTGCCCAACTATCTGACTTCACTTATCTATGGGATTCCAATGGGTTCTATGTCTATGTAGTCTCCCTCCACTTATTAGCTTACACTCGGCTTGAATGAAGTGATTAAGAAAGAGAAGAAGAAGATATCCAAATAACTATGAGAAAAAAAGAGAGGATTGTTATAATATTATTTGGATGCTAGCGAGATAAAGAATATATTATAATAAGCATCATGTTATCTACCTATAAACAGATGTGAAAGAAGGCTATAAGTGAGAAGCAAGAGTAATTTTATTTGTTAATACACGGGTCTCTCCAAATCCCTCCAAAACCCTCCATTGTTGGACAGACTTGTAGGGATTTAAATGTACATTAAATTAACTGGACTGATCCCTCCTAGGCTGTCGTGGTCCCGCAATAAAGATCGAGTCACGGGGCGATTGACAGGAAAATCCAAGTCAACTGCTGTCCCTTTTCCCCTTCCCTTAGTCTGATTCCTTGAGCGACCTATTTTTGAATGACTCAAGCTCGTCGAAGGGAGCTTGAAACCTTAGACCTCGTTATAAGAGAGAGCTCTAGATCTCTGTAAGTTTTTGATAGAAATCTGCTTGGTGTTTTTATTCATCTTGTCCCTTTTAAATAGGACTAGTCGTATTAAAAGAATAGGAAACCTATAATTTAGGTTTCTTTTCCAAAACTGAAATACGTAAATAAAATCTATTCTAGGAAACAAATCAGCATTAAGTAGAAATAGAAGACCTAAGCCTTTTAATGCTGGAAATCAGTTATCAAGAAACCTATAATTTAGGTTTCTTTTCTAAAACTGAAATACGTAAATAAAATCTATTTTGAAACAAATCAACATTAAGTAGAAATAGAAAACCTAAGCCTTTTAATGCTAGAAATCAGTTATCGCGTCTATTATAGACGCGTCCCACAAAAGAGTCCATAACATAGGCCCTCTTAATCCATCCTAACCCTTGCCCTCCGTCACTTTCCCTCCATCCGAACACAATTATACTTTTAGGACCTTTTCTCTTCCCTCCTTACCCTTTCCAACAAACATAATGTTGACAGCTTATATTGGACTTTCTAACATAAATAATGGATGAACTGGATAAATTTTGGGAGAGTATTTTAAATAATTTATGATACCTGTTATGCTTTAATTATATCATGTCATTGCCTCCTCTGCATAACTGCTTCCAGTTTATTTCCCCTTAACAGTTCCTTTGAGCTTGGCGTCTGCTATTAGTATCAAAGGTTAAATTTTCGTTCCTTTTAAGCCAATGTTCAACCCTATGCTATGTAGGATTGTTTAAGTTGGTTTAAACTTGATGCATAGAGCCTAAAAAATGAACATTGTGGATGTGTTTTTGCTCCCATTTTGTCTTGTATGCACACCTAAATCTTTAGTGATTTTTCTCATGACAGATGCCAAATTGCATATCAATGTAATTATTTTGTTATGGTCTTTAATTTTTTTATCGTGTGAGTTATGCCCTGATTATATTTCAGTTAAGTACTGGTAATTCTGGTATGCACTTGACAAGCGATGGGGGCACTGATTCTGTTCTTTGACACTGAATGAGAGGTGGTATTGGTGAAGATTAAGTCGTGGGATTCCTTTACATGTCCTCTCGACTCAAAGTAAAATATGACTATGGATCAACATTGTGGGTTGACACCTTAATTATGAACAATGAAAAAGTAATGGAACAGAAACAGCTGGTTCGCATTGATTTGCTAATTGATAACATTTGGACTTCGTCTTGATATTTGCTATATTTGCCGAGACATGTCCACCTGAAAGATATGATGCTCATAATCCTTTGACCAAATCTGGATAGAAATGTAGAAACTGTGATCCTAGTAAGCTGGAGAGACCCAAATTTACTCAAGTGATGGGCACGAAAGTCAAGATTCGACAGTGATTATCAGATCCTGCCCCGAGTCTATTTTTGCTCAAACTTCAAAATGGATTTGGATGTGGAATGCTCTGTAGATCCTGTTGAGGATATTGATATGTTAGTCTCTTGTGGGTAATTGAGAGTTTTGGTTTATCTTGTGTTTTCTGTGAGAATGCTCTTAGGTCACATTTATGACCTCACTATAGAGTCAAGAGACAGGAAGAGAAAAATGTCTTTGGGGTATGAAGTTAAGATCCCTGATCTTACCTCTAATAGATCCTAAGGGACTAAAAATTGGGCTGGGTATACGCCTAGCTCTTTCTTCTTCTGGACCGAGGCATTAATAATGCCTCTAGCAAACACTCGAGATCTTAAAGTTAGGCATGTAATACAGGTAATCATGCTCGTAGCTCGATTATTACTCTATCCTCCACATGTCCTCCACAATGCTACCCATGTTTCGCTTTGCTCAACATTACTGAGATTAACAAGTTGTACATGATGTGAAAATGCTACCATCAAGCTTCAAATGTGTAAAATCTTCTGATGTGACAACCAAGTCACACCTTTTTCTCATCCTCCAGATAGTTGTTTTCTTGTTCATAGCATTCATAGCTAAAGTTGAATAATGTGATGGCAAATTAGTGACTTGCTAATAAGGTCTAGTTAGTCAGTTTCATGTACTGAGGCATTCCTCGATTGTATCAAATTTTCATCCAGAGGATCTTTCTGAATTTAGACTCCATTTGTAGGTTGACTTGGGGTCTCTCCAAGATACTGTACCCACAGATAGAGTGGTGGTCTTGCAAGGTGGTTGGGGAGTGTTTAGAAGGGGATCCTCAGGGGAGCTACTACTTCGACTTACATATAAAGGTTATGTTGAAGATGAAGAAGACGACAGAGCCATGTTAGAATCTATGGAAATAGATCTCTCGGATGATGACTCCGATTACGATGAGTCAAGTAGGACTTACGGACAGGGGGTGACCACTTCCAGTGGAACAGATAAGGAATCATTCATGGATGTGTTAGCAGCACTAATTGTAAGTGAAGAATTTCAAGGAATTGTAGCATCTGAAACTGCAAACAGTAGATTTCGAGATCAAGCCTCAAAGACGGGGTCTAGGGTACCATCAGGAGGTGTTAATGCCAAATCCTCCTCATCTTCTGATGCTGGCAGTGCTTCTGGAGGTATTGCGTTTGGATATTGTACTCAAGTGCAACCTTTACTCGCATTGGCTAATTAATGATTTTCCCCAAATCTTTTACTGCAGGATCAGTTTTACTTTGGCTTGCAGTCATATCGAGTGTATCAGTGTTAATTGCTCTAAACATGGGTGGTTCTGGTTTCTTTAATCCTTGATTGTGCAGCTACACCTATAAGGTAATATTTTCTAGTTCATTTTGGTTAGGTAGATCTTCTTTCAGTGACCTGCCAACAACTTTGCATGTGCTATGTCCTTTACTGCAATATAATGGTATATCAGATATATGTTCTTTATACAAGAACGACAATTTGTTGTAGCTTTGATGTTCTTTACTCACTATTCTTTTATAGGACAGTTAAGTCTGCTGTTTTAGATTCAAAACCCGTGTAATATGGGTGTCGGACTAGATGTTTTCATGGACGTGCTAGGAATCCATCCTCTTACGGGCATTGTATCTACAGGCTGATCATAACATGCATATAGTGTTTGTCATATAAAACAGTTCATGTTCTTGTTTAAAGAAGATGCTTAGAAACTTTTTTTTTTTTGGGTGGCAGGATGGTCCACTTGTTATTACCTCCCAATGATGGAGCTGGCTAAGTACATTCTTTTCTCAAGGTGTCTTCTACGCTCACATTATGTAAATTCATGGCTGTTAGCAGAGGAGTATCGTGGTGGCGGCGGAAAAATTTTGTCTGCAACTTTGTGTGACTTAAAGATTCACCTGCATCCGTTGTTCATATGACAAGGTGAGAGTCTTTTTTCCGAAACTCGATTACTAGCGAATGAGTAGCTAAGAAAGATCATAATCTGCAATCGGCGGAGTCGGTGATTTACACATTAGGAGGATTTATTGCGTTTCCTTGCATGAGATGAGAAGGTTGTAACACTTGAGATGTAGGCCAGGCAATTGTACGATAATAAAAATTCAGCATTTGAAGAATCTAAAGTTTCATGAAATTTCACATGTACTCGCTTTCTCTCGAGTTTTGGAGATGGTGGCCTTGTTCGTTAAGGCGTCAGCCGGGCCGTTTCCTTGCATGTTGAGT
Organism: Psidium friedrichsthalianum; assembly: GCA_019149425.1. Taxonomy (NCBI): domain Eukaryota; kingdom Viridiplantae; phylum Streptophyta; class Magnoliopsida; order Myrtales; family Myrtaceae; genus Psidium; species Psidium friedrichsthalianum. The sequence goes on along the minus strand of JAGVVM010019198.1, from coordinate 7,223 downwards.
CGTCCACCTCTATCTCCGCACCCCGACAGATGCTTTGGTGTCGGAAAATCACGAGCTTGTGTAGATCCAAATCGGGCGGAATGATTTAGAACGATAATCAACAAATACCGCCCAACAGTAGTTGTGATTTTTTAGAACGTGTGACTATATTTTACCTGGTCGTGTCATGAGAGCTAGAACGATGGCAATTGGTCAGCAAATGATCCCACAGAAGCTGTAACACGAGATGAGGTAATTACAAGGGCGTCCCACCAAATGCACACGGAATATGCAAAGCAGACGGTGAAGTTTCGAGCTCGTCACCGGTCTACGCAAATCACGAGGCACATTGAAAATGCACCTTGCGATCAAGATAATTCTAGGGTATCAAACAAGGGTGTGTTTTATATTAGTGAAAATTTCATGATAAATGATAATATCTTTTATAAACATAATTTTCAATGAAAATGGATAATTTTTATTTGTTTGGTAGTTTCGGAAAAGTGATTTCCTTCTTAATAGAAAGAAGTTGTTCTTTTCGGTCCGCATTCAAATACCAACCCTTCACTTGATTTTCTTGATTCTCGAGCTTTTCTTTTCAGATGTGCTCGTTTCAGAAAAAAAAAATTCATGATAAAATCAACTATTTTTTCGAGAAGTCATTTTTCAAGAAAATATTTTTCTCTTTCTCGGGTTAAGAAATTCATTTTCCTGACTCGTCGTGCTCCTAAGGTGGGCAATGGGCCAAGGGGAACGGATAGGACACGCACATTGCCTAACATTTTTCTCCACCATATCATCCATAGATCGACCTTGCCTAACATTTTTGGAGAAGAAGATGAACCAAGTCACTCTTAACAAGCCGACTAAAACCCTCCAAGATCCACGTTACTAAACAGGGATCATCAGCACAGATCAAAGGTCCGAACTTAACAAACATATCGAGAAAAGGACAAAGACTCCAATAACAAAAAAAAGCACCTTTAATAAGCGCCTTAGGACACAGTTTTACTAAATTCACCTCGAGGGGATAGAGAGGCAGGCTCTTCGGTGCAAAAAAAGTTTAAGCTCTTTCCCTAACTTCACGTCAAATTCAAAAGATCTAATAAAATTGCGAAAATCGTGAAAGTCAACATGAGTCGTGTCGCATAAGATAACCGGCATCTATGTCAGCAATTGCCAGTCAAACATGGCCGAAAGGATTGCACTGACAAGTCGGAGGGTTTAAAATTAAATCGGCTAAATCGAAAAGTTTAGGATCAAACAGACATGTGTTATAATAGGTTTATGATTTTCTTGAACAAGCCAGCTAATTCGAATCATGACCCAATAGAGGAGTGACTAGTGAGCTTCAAGCCTCGCTACTTTGGATCCAATCCCTACTCCATTCCTTTGATTTTCATACAGTTTCTTCCGGATAGATAAAAGAAAATTGTGGGCTACTGGAATTAAATAAAAAATCTTCTTTTTCTCACCCTTTTCACTCAATATAATAATGCTACCGAACCTACGATATCCCCTCCCCTAGATCTTACTACAAACAACATCAATAACATAGTAGTCATAAGAATAATAGATTTCGACCCAAAAAAACAATTAGAACAATAGTTATTATAATGAATATTAGTAATAATGTTCTGCTCTTAAATATCCTATATTATTTGTACGCATGCTTCCACTCAAAGATTTCGCTTGTTTTAAATTCAGATTCGATGTCACGGGAGGTCCGCCCATGAAGTATATAATATACACATATATTTGAACACAAAAAATTTGGGGGTGGATATCACAAAAAATCCTAAACTAATACATGTAATAAATTTATCCAAAACTAATATTTTTTATCACAAAAAATTTCAAACCAGTATATTTATGACAAACCAACTCCAAACTAATTTTTTTGACCATAAAAAATTCCCCAATTGATACGAATTTACTCTCCGTTAGATTTTGATAAATCATGTTAATAACATGACAAATTCAATACTGGTACATCTGCGACAAATGGAAGGTAGAAACCCAAACCGATACACCTTTCAATTACCATGTGCCTGTTACTCAGCAATTTGATGTTAAAATTCAATGAAAACTAAGGAAGGATGAATTTGTTGCAAGTGTACTAGATCGAGATTTTTTTGTGGTCAGAAAGTTAATTTTGGGTAAATTTATCATAAGTATACCAATTTTTCGTGGTATTAACCCTCGCATCTATAGATGTGTGTGTATATGGGCATTAATGTCTAATTGCTCACGCAATTATGTAGATTTTATTTATGACAAGCAACCCACTACAAGGGAGGGACCACTGAATATGTCATTATCTCTAATTAAATTGCGCTAGCACATGATGGATCAACAGTGACGTTAAAGCAACATTAATTTCATTTACTCGACAGCACATTTAAGATAAGTCTAGCTGCGAAGTGTCCAATGCAAGGGCTCGTGTAAGATGTAAGTTTGCGTCTTAGGCTCTTGTATCGGGGTTGAGCAGTCGCCTTCGCACCAATATGATTAATTTGATTGATAAATCGTCACGCAACTCGAAATCATAATCAGTAACGACTTGTATCGTGTGTAATTCGAGGCAACGTAATTATCCACTGTTTCTAAAAACTTGTCTGAATTTATAGCTGATGGCCTTGTTCTCTGAGCCGGTCTCGATCTTCTTGCCTTCATGCGAATTTGGTTCTCGATGTCGTTTGAATTCGTACCGGGACGCTCCATCCTTAAAATTGTATAAGATGTCAAAATTGAGAGAAGTAGTTGGCAACCCTGCAGGACTGAACCGCCAAAGGAGAGGCCTAAAAAGGTAATCCGACGAAAAGTAACAGCATGTCTTTGCTGAATTACATTTGTAGCATACCAGAGGTCCAGAGGGCTCCATTCATAGCTGAGATTCTGGTATGGTGTGAATTTAGCTTGTGGGAACTTCTGGTCTGGAGAGAGCCCGACGGGGGATGAACAATGCCACTTGTTAAGAATTGGTAACCAGAAAATGACCATTTTCCAAATTTCGACAAAAATGTGGAAAGTTTCGAAACATATTGATGGATCGAGAGAAAAAGAATTTCCGAAAAGAAAGATATCCCTTGCTGCAGGATTAGTTCTGAAGTCGAAAGAATTCGTGTTGATTGTTGATCAACGAAAAAAATGGGAGAAAGATACATAAAGAAGGGAAGCTCGGTAACAACACGGGAAAGGCTAGTCATGGAATACATATCATATCACATTCCGCATGTCTTGCAAGAGACGATTTAATTCACAATTCAACAAACCGTCTACCACTTTCTTTCTTTGTATTTAGGTACGTAATTTTCCCTATTTAATGACGAATGGGGAACTAAGGAAGTGTAGTGCCGTCAGTGAGCTCAAACACCGCTCTACGCAATTTCATTTGTGAAGAAAATAAATGATACCACGGACAGAAGGTATCTAAGAAAAATGTTTTTAGATATCTGAGATCAATTTTGCAAAAGGGATGGAGAAATTGATAAGGATGTAAGCCATAAAATCAGAATAAGTTGGATGAAATGGCGCAGTGCATCAAGATTTTTGTGTGATCATAAAATCCCTTTTAGGCTAAAAGAAAAATTTTATAAAATATCAATTAGACTTGCAATGCTATACAAAGTTGAATGTTGGCCATCACATAAGCAACATAAACATAAAAGGGAGTAACGAAAATGAGGATGTTAAAGTGGATATGTGGTCATACAATGATGGATAAGATAAGAAATGTAGATATTCGACGAAAAATTGAAATAGTTCTAGTGGTAGAAAAGATGAGAGAACATAGATTGAGATAGTTTGGACATATTCTCCGTAGATCTCTAAATACCTCGGTAAGAACAAAAGTTTGTTATTGAAAGCATAACATGAAGAAAGGAAGAGATCGGCCAAAACTTACTTAAGAAAAGTAGTAAAACAAGATTTAATGAAGTGAAAAATAGATTGGCGTACGATCTATTTTAAGACGAAGTAGAAAAAAGCTATTCGTATTATGAAGGGGTAAATTTCCTATATTCCATATTGTCCTTTTTATTCTTTTTTCCCTATGTGTATTTATTTTTGTATCCCTCAATCGGTCTTTGTTTTTATTTTAGTTTATTTTATGTATTTATATTTGGGCTCATCAACTCGTAGACCCCAACTAATTTGGGATAAGTGTGATATTAATGTTATATATATATATATATATATATATATATATATATATATATATATATATTCCTTCTATCTTATCTTGATTTGATTATACTTTTTTGACACTTAGGAAAGCTATTATATTTAGAACTTTCTTTCCTACTGAGCTTGAGTTGGAAGTTAGCCGGCCATACATGCTATTGTAATTAGTAAGTTTTCCTTTTAGGGTTGGGAATCTATCCATAGCACTAACTGGTATTAGTGATCTTCCTTCCCGTCTTCTCTTAGCCCTTATACAAGGCCTTTTTAAAAGTCACGAGCTGAATCAAAGGAAGTTTGATGGGTCTTTCTTTTAATCCCATAGGAAAGAAAGCTCTTAATAAATTAATATAATAGCTCTTCTAAGTGCGAAAAAAGTGCAATCAAAATAGATGACACATGACAATTGATAGATCTACTGGTTTAGGGTTTTACCCTCCGTTTGTCATAAGGTAATGGTTTAAGATTTTTCATGATACTAATCCAACTTAAGAGAAACTAATGGATAATGGTAAATTTGTTACAGATACAGCAGTTTTAGGGTTTTGATGATCAAAAAATTAGTTTAGATAAATTTTTTATACATGTACCGGTTGGATTTTTGATGGTATTAATACTTTATTTTTTGTGTTATAAGATACTAATCACATTCAGTTATCAATTTTTTCTTATCAGACTCAACTTTTTAATTCTATTTTCAGCACTTAAGATCATCAACATCTAAAATTAAGTATTTAAACTTTCAACGTTTTCTACAACAACAAAAAAAGCTTCAACGCTTAATTTTCTGTTTTATCAACAGGCCCTTTGGGTAAGCATAGTCTAGACCAGTAAGCCAATCAGAAACGGTAAGACCCACTTTAAATCTAACTACAAAATATGAATTTTCTGCGCATATTCTGAATTTTGATGGTATCTGTCCATTACACCATCCATAAAATGAGCTTACACAATATTTTGTAGAAGATGAGCCAAGCCATTGTTGACGAAGAGACTAACGTGCGTTTGGAACAGATTTGGAGAAATTGGCTGAAAAACAAAGAGAAGAAAAACTGAGGGCATGGCATTGCATAACGGAGACATTGTATCGTGGGCGAAGCAAATCGATTATTGGTGATGATCGACCTGTTGGGGAGGCCTTGCAAGGCGATGGACGGTCGTGCAACCTCAGGCGGCCCCAGCGATGCGACACCAAGGGTCACACTATCTCGCCGACATAAACCCGTGCGAATCTAGACCCACGACTGTTGACACAGACGTGTGAACCCAGACCCTCGACGACTCTTGGCCACCCTCGGTGAACGTCGGCGATCATTGCTGATGCGTCAGGCTGGCGATCAAATTTGGATCTGGAACGGTTGGTTCAGATAGTTATTTTCAGGGCAAAGTTGCAAGAATAGCATCCGGTAATACTGAAGGCAACATTCGAAAATTTACAAATGCTAATATTAAGTGCGATTTGCACCGTGGGAAATTGTTTAATCAATCCTAAATATATCATACGAATGTCAATTCGATCCTATTTTTTTTCAATTCTACTTAGTTAGTCCTAACCATTAATTTGTGCAAAATTTCAAAGTTGTCCTTTTGGCCAATTTTCGCAAGAAATCTCTTCACATAGGATGGTCAACGATGACTAGACCACCACATTAGCTATTTCAAGCGAAATTGATTGGAAAGATTGCATAATTTTTTTTTGGCCAAAATATTTAGAACTAAATTAAAACAACCGTAAATTCAAGTAGTATCCATACAATTGATTTAGAACTAATTGGTAGTTTTCCTCTTACATTGGGATAAGGGTCTTTAAGGGCATGTTTGGCAAGATGATTGATTTTCTTGTTCTGTTCCCCAGAAAAGAAAAGGATGAGAAACTCAATTGTAACGTAAATATTCGAATTTTCAATTCTTATTCTACTTTCAGGATAATATTTGGAGAAAAACAAGCATAAAAAAAGTTGATCTTTGTTTCTAGAATCTATTTCTAAGAAACAATGGATAATTATAAAAAAAAAATTCCTAAGCATATTGTCAGTTGTGCTAGTTGAGTCATAAATTTTTTGCAGTTATACTTAAATAATTAAATACTAAGTTCAATCCCATTTGGGTCTATTTTTCGATACTGACGTGTACTGACATGACATATTTTTTTAATAATCCATTGATTATTTTCGATTTTTAATTAAATTTTCTTATGCTGATTTAGTCATTTGCCCAGTTGATGTTGATGTGACAAAATTTTAATAATTTCTAATACTTTTTGTATTTTTATTTTCAATTTATTTTTTTAATAATTTTTTCATGTCTTGTCCAAATGTAGTCCATTTGCCTGGCCAATTTACTACGCAACAACTTTTTTATAATTTTCACAAATTTTAATTATTTTTATTTTTAAAATATTTTTGAACTTTTTTCCTAGGACAAAAACTATACATTGAATCGATTCGATTGAAAATATACCCAAGTATTACTTTGTCTTGGTTTTTCCGTCCTTTGTTTTTTTTTTTGCAGACATTAAAAAAGTTGGTTGAATGAAAATGCAAAGGAGGTTCATGGCCAAGGTTAATATAGTCGCGAGTAATGATTAATTTTAGAATGTATCACTTGTATTCGCAAATGGTCTTATAAGGAAATCAAGGGTCCCAAAAACAGAAATCCAAGAACACTTCGGTAAAGAGGATAGAGCAATCCACGGGAATAGAAATGTAGCGATGATCCATCCCTTCGGTTAAATGGATTGTAAAAAAGTAACAAAAATGACAATTAATTACAAATTATCATTAAAAGTTGCCACGTCCAGCGTCGATCGGCCAAATTGACTGAGTTGACATAATTGCAAAATGTTTAGGACATCAATTGGTAATAAAAAAAAATTAAGACAGAATTGACACAATTGAAATTGATTTTAGGAACTTTTTTGGTAATTTTTTTTGAGAAAGAAGACCAAAATTTAGCGCAAATTGTCTATTGAGCTGTGGTTCTTTCCTTAAGCATTTTGGGAGGGGGAGCATATGTCTTCATGGCCCCTGAAATAATAGACTAATTATGAATTTTGCATGATT